>PVHT021183659.1:4232304-4248073 GCA_004024745.2 Catagonus wagneri
CTTTTTTCTCAAAGTCTTTTGTGGCTCATACAATCTTTAAAATTATTCTAATTCTGTGAAAAATGTCGTGAGTATTTGGATATGAATTGCTTTGTCTAGACTGCTTTGGGTAATATGGACTTTTTTTTCCTTTTTGTCATTTTAGGGCTGCACCCGCAGCATGTGGAGGTTCCCAGGCTAGGAGTCTAATTGGAGGTACAGCTGTCAGCCTACGCCACAGCCACAGCAATGCGGGATCCAAGCCGCGTCTGCGACCTATACCACAGCTCATGGCAATGCCAGATCCTTGACCCACCGAGTGATGCCAGGGATTGAATCCGCGACCTCGTGGTTCCCAGTCGGATCTGCCAACCACTGTGCCACGACGGGAACTCCTAATGTGGACATTTGAACAATACTGATTCTTCTAATTCATGAACATGCTATACATTTCTATTTTTTAAATAGTGTTTTCAGTTTTTTTCATCAGTGTCTTGTAAATTTCAGAATATAGATCTTTCATCTCCTGAATTAAAGTTATTCCTAGGTATTTTATTCTTTTTGATACAATTTTAAGTGAGACTGGTTTCTTGATTTCTCCTTCTGATACTTCATTATTAGTGTAGATATTTCTGTACATTCATTTTGTATTTTACAACTGCACTGAATTCATTGATTATCTCTAGAAGTTTTTTGTGGCTTCTTGAGGGTTTTCTAGGTGTAGTATTATGTCACCTGCAAAGAGTGACAATTTTATTTTATTAATTTTTTGTCGAGCATGTGGAGGTTCCCAGGCTAGGGGTCTAATCGGAGCTGTAGCTGCCGGCCTATACCACAGCCTCAACAACGCAGGACCTGAGTTGCGTCTGTGACCCACACCACAGCTCATGGCAATGCTGGATCACTAACCCACTGAGCAGGGCCAGGGATCGAACCCACAACTCCATCATTCCTAGTTAGATTCGTTAACTGCTGTGCCATGACGGGAACTCCAAGAGTGACAATTTTACTTCCTCATTTCCAGTTTGCATTCCTCTTATTTCTTTTCCTTGTCTGATTGCTGTGCCTAGGACTTCCAATACTATGTTGAATTAAAGTGGCAAGAATGGACACTCTTTTTTTTTTTTTTGAAAGATCATTTAGTTTTAATCCCAAAGGCACATCAGTCAGCAGTTACTCCGTCAAATGCATTCTAAAGCACTCTAAAATTAATGTCTTCTAGATCCTGCTCTTATGGAGCTTGTAATTTTGTAAAAAGTTAAGGCAGTTACGAAAATAACTGTAATTCAGGTTAGAAAGTAATTATAATAGGCAGGGGAAAGATTCAAAACAAATTTGGCATTGATTGAGCCCTAAATTTATCTGCGGTTTGAACATGCAAAGATTGGGTGGGAAAAGTTAGCTAGCGTTTGAACAGGTAAAGATGGGAAAGAAATTGTTGGCAGAGAGAACAGTGTGAACAAAGGCACAGAAGGGGGAACTCCCATCATGGCTCAGCAGAAACAAATCTGACTAGCATCCATGAGGACGCAGGTTCAATCCCTGGCCTCATTCAGTGGGCTAAGGATCTGGCATTGCTGTGAGCTGTGGTATAGGGCACAGACTTGGCTCAGGTGCCGCATTGCTGTGGCTGTGGCGTAGGCCAGCAGCTACAGCTCCCATTCGACCCCTAACCTGGGAACCTCCATATGCCGTGGGTGCAGCCCTAAAAAAAAAAGAAAGCACAGAAAGGGATGTTAAGGTAATAATGAAGTTTGGAGCATAAGGTAACAGAACAGCTATGTAGTGGAACTTCAAGAATGGGCATGCTTGTATTGCTCCTGATTGTAGAGGAAATGCTTCCAGCTTTTCACCCTTGAGTGTGATGTTTTCTGTGCGCTTATATATGTACTCTGTTGATGTATGTTCCCTCTATATCCAGCTTGAGTTTTTTTAAAAATCATGAATTAGTTTTATTAAAAGTTTTCCTGCATGTATCGAGACAATCATGTGATTTTTTAAAAGGAAAATCGTTTTATTATTTTTTTCATTTCTAATTTCCTACTAGCATTTATTATTTATTATTATTTCTTTTCTATTGGAGTATAATTGGTTTACAATGTTGTGTTTCAGGTATACAACAAAGTGATTCTGTTATACATATAGCCATTCTTTTTCAGATTCTTTGTCTTATAGGTTATTACACAATATTGAGTAGAGTTCTCCGTGCTATACAACATATCTTTGACTATCATTTTATATATAGCAGGGTGTATAATTTATCATAATTTATACCTCCATCCCACTTTTCCTCTTTGTTAACCTTAAATTTGTTTTGAAGTGTGTGAATCTGTTTCTCTTTGGTAAATAAGTTCATTTGTATTACTTTTTAAAGATTCCATGTATAAGTGATATCATCTGATATTTGTCTTTGTCTGACTTTACTTGTATGATAATCTCTAGGTTCATCTATGTTGTGGCAAATGGCATTATTTCATTTTTTAAAACTTTTAAGATTTTTTTGGTATTATAGTTGATTTACAGTGTTGTGTCAATTTCTGCTGTACAGCAAACTGACCCAGACACACACAGACACACACACACACACACACACACACACACATTAATCTTTTTCTCACATTATCCTTCATCATGTTCGGTCACAAGTGACTAAAGTTCCCTGTGCTATACGTCAGTTATTTCATGTTTATGGCTGAGTAATATTCCATTTTATATATGTTACACATCTTCTTTATCCATCCCTCTGTTGACGGATGTTTAAGTTGCTTCTATGTCTTGGCTATTGTAATTGTGCTGCAGTAAACATTGGGGTGTATGTATTTTTTTTAAATTATGGTTTTCTCTGGAGAGATTACCAGGTGTGGGATTGCTGGATCTTATGGTAGTTCTACTTTTTAGTTTTAAAAGAAACCTCTGTACTCTTCTCTGTAGTGGTTGCACTGACTTACATTCCCAGCAACAATGTAGGAGGGTTCCTTTTTTCCACGCCCTTTCCAGCATTTATTGTTGGTAGACTTTTTGATGATGGCCATTCTGACCTGTGTGAGGTGATACCTCATTGTAGTTTTGATCTGCATTTCTCTAATAATTAGTGATGTTGAGCATCTGTTTATGTGCTTTTTGACTACCTGTATGTCTTCTCTGGAGAAAGGTCTATTTAGATGTTCTGATCATTTTTTGATTGTGTTCTTTTGTATTGTTATTGAGCTGCATGAGTTGTTTGTATATTTTGAAGATTAATCCCTTATCGGTTGCTTCATTTGCAAATGTTATCTCCCATTATGTGGGTTTTTTTTTTTATGGTTTCCTTTGCTTTGCAGAATCTTTTAAGGTCAATTAGGTCCCATTTGTTTATTTTTGTTTTTACTGTCATTACTCTAGGAGGTGGCTCTGAGAAGATACTGCTGTGATTTATGTCAAAGAGTGTTCTGCCTGTGTTTTCCTCTAAGAGTTTTATAGTATCATGTCTTACGTTTAGGTCTTTAAGCAATTTTGAGTTTGTTTTCGTGCATGGTGTAAGACAGTGTTCTAATTTCATTCTTTCACATTCAGCTGCCCAGTTTACCCAGCACCACTTATTGAAGAGACTGTCTTTTCTGCATTGTGTGTTCTTGCATTCTTTGCCATAGATTAATTGGCCATAAGTGTGTGGGTTTATTTTTGGGCTTTCTATCAAATTCCACTAACCTGTATTTGTTTTTGTGCCTGTACCATGTTGTTTTGATGATACAGCTTTGTAGTATAGTCTGAAGTCAGGGAGCCTGATTCCTCCAGGTTCATTTTTCTTTCTCAGAATTGCTTTGGCTATTTGAGATCTTATGTATTTACAATTACATTAAATTACATTAAATTTTTTTTTGTTCAAGTTCTGTGTAATACGCTATTGCTAATTTGTTAGGAATTGCACTCAGTTTGTAGATTGCTTTGGGTAGTATAGTCTTTTTGACAATATTGATTCTTCCAATCCAAGAAAGAACATAGTATAATCTTTCTGTTTGTACCATCTTTGATTTGTTTCATCAGCATCTCATATATTTCAAAGTACATATCTTTTGTCTCTTTAGGTAAATTTATTTCTAAATATTTTATTCTTTTTGATGTGATGGTAAATAAATTTCTTCCTTAATGTCTCTTTCTGATATTTCATTGTTAGTATATAGAAATGCAATTGATTTCTGCATATTAACAGTGTATCCTGAAACTTTACCAGATTCATTGATCAGCTCTAACAGTTTTCTGGTAATACCTTTAGGATTTTCCATGTATACTATCATGTTCTCTGTAAACAATGACTGTTTTACTTCTTGCTTTCCAATTTGGATTAGTTTTATTTCTTTTTCTTATATGATTGCCAGGCTAGGACTTCCAAAACTATGCTGAATAAAAGTGGTGAGAGTGGGCAACCTAGTCTTGTTCCTGATCTTAGGGGAAATGCTTTCAGCTTTTCATCACTGAGAAGTTTGTCATATATGGATTTTATCATGTTAAGGTAGGTTCCCTCTATGCCCATGTTCTGGAGAGTTTTTATCAAAAATGGTGTTGAATTTTGTCAAAAGCTTATTCTGCATCTACTGAGATGACCATATGGTTTTTATTCTTTAGTTTGTTAATGTGGTGTATCCCATTGATTGATTTGCACATACTGAAGAATCCTTGCATCCCTGGGATAAATCCCACTGAATCATGGTGTATGATCCTTTTAATGTATTGTTGGGTTTGGTTTGCTAGTATTTTGTTGAGTATTTTTGTATCTTTGTTCATTGGTGATACTGACTTTATATATTTAGGTGTGTCTGTATTATGTGCATCTATGTTAATGACTGTTATATCCACTTCTGGTTTTGATCCCTTTATCATTTCATAGTGCCTTTCTTTGTCTTTTATTACAGACTTTGTCTTAAAGTACATTTTATCTTATATGAGTACTGCTATCCCTGCTTTCTTGTCATTCCTGTTCACATGAAGTATTTTTTTTCTATACCTTCACTTTTAGTCTGTATGTCTTTAGCTCTGAAATGAGTTTCTTGTAAGCAGCAAAAATATTTTTTTAACTTATATCAGCCACCCTTTATCTTTTGATTGAAGCATTTAGCCCTTTGCCATTCAAAGTGATTATTGATGGGTATGCACTTATTGGCATTTTGTCATTTGTTTTGTGATTTTTTTGGTAACTCTTCTCTGTGTTTTTCCTCTTCTTTTGTGGTTTAATGATTTTCTTTTGTAGTGTGCTTGTATTCTTTTCCGTCTAGTTTTTGTGTGTCTATTGCAGGTTTTTAATTTGTAGTTACCATGGAGTTCATATATGTTGACCTATAGCTATATATACTTGTTTTAAACTGTTAGTCATTTATCTTCAAACACTTTCTAATAGGTTTACATTTTTTACTTCATTTCCTTGCATTTTGGGTTTTTGATGTCATCTTTTATATCTTTATGTTTATTACTTCACTGTTTATGTACTTAAAGCTGATTTTATAATTTTATATCCTTTACCTTTGTTCTAGCTTATTTAAATGATGGATCCACTGCCTTTACAATATATTTGCTTTTCCTAGTGGGATTTTTCCTTTCCTACAGATCCTTAATTATTGTTATAGCCTTTTCTTTTGTACTTAAAGAAGACCCTTTAACAGGTTTAGTATTGAAGTCTTTTAGTCTTTGCTTGTCTGAGAAGTTCTTTTTCTCTCCTTCTATTCTAAATGATTATCTTGTTGGGTAAAATATCTCAGGCTGCAGGTTTTCCCCTTTCATCACTTTAAATATATCATGCCACTCCTTTCTGGCCTGCAAAGTTTCTGAATAAAAATCAGCTGCTAGCCTTATGGGGGGGGGGTACCTTGTATATGACTCTGTTTTTCTCTTGCTGCCTTTAGAATCCTCTCTTTAACTTTTGCCATTTTCACTGTGATAGGTCTTGGTGTGGGTCTCTTTGAGTTCATATTATTTGGGACTTTTGTTCTTCCTGGGACTAGATATCCGTTCCCACCTTCAGGTCTGGGAAATTTGCAGCCACAATTTCAACAGATAAATTTTCTGCCCTTTTCTCTCTCTCGCTCTCTCTTTCTCCTCCTTTTGGGACCTCTGTAATGCAAATATTTGTATGCTTGATGTTGTCCCAGAGGTCCCTTAAATCATCCTCATTAAAAATTTTTTTTCGTTCTTGCTGTTCTGATTGGGTGATTTTCATTATTCTGTCTTCTAGGTTGCTTATACATTCTGCTTCATCACCTAATCTACACAGTCTAGTGTATTTTTCTTTTCAGTTATTGTATTCTTAAGCTCTGGTTTTAAAAAATATTTCCTAGCCCTCTGTTGGCATTTTCACTCTGTTCCTCTATTTTCTTGAGCTTAGTGAGCATTTTTTATTATTATTACTTTGAACTTGTTATAAAGTAAATTGTTTATCTCCCTTTTATTAGGGTCTTTTGCTGGATTTTTATCTTGTTATTTCATTTGGTATATATTCCTCTTTTCTCTCATTTGTTTGACTTTGTCTCTATGAAATTAGATAAAACAGTTACATATATGGTCAGTCTTGAAAGTGTGTCCTTGTGTGGGAGTGTGCCTATGCAATCAATGTGTGCCCAGTGGCTTTGGTGGGAGAGCTGGATCTGAAGTGAGCACAGATTTTTTCTTCTCCTGCAGTACACTGGTATCTACTGCCTTAGTAAAGTGGGACTAGAGCTGAGGGGTTAGAGGTAAAGCCTGGTGTAAGCCTGGGCTTCTCCTGCACGCAGTAGTGGTTGCTGCCCTTTTGTGGGTGGGGCTGAAGCAGGATCCCCGAGAGAGCTGGGCTTTTCCCTGGGGTGGCGGCATCTCCGCCTTTGGGAGGAGAGGTGTCAGAGCAGGATGGGCTGGCACAGGAGCTCAGTGTGGGCGGGGGAGCACATGAGGGCTGTCCTGGTCGGTGGATGAGAACACCAGGCAATTTTTAATCTGCTTGCTTCTGCACTGAGCCTCAGAACAAATAAGTCCGTGTCCATGCTCTTCAAGAGCAAAGCCTTTGTTTCTCATAGACCTCCAGTAATTTCCACTAATTTTCTTTTCTTTTTTTTATTTTTCCCATTATAGCTGGTTTACAGTTTTCTATCAATTTTCCAACCATACAGCGTGGTGACTGGTTACACATACATATATAGGTTCATCACAAGTGGTAAGACATAGTTCCTGGTGCTGTACAGCAGGATCTCCTTGCTTTTCCATCCCAAAGGCAATAGTCTACAGCTATTAACCCCAGACTCCCAGACCATCCCACTCCCTCCCTCACCTTCTTGGCAACCACAAGACTGTTCTCCAAGTCTATGGTTTTCTTTTCTGTAGAAAGGTTCATTTGTGCAGTATATTAGATTCCAGATATAAGTGATATCATATGGTATTTGTCTTTCTCTTTCTGACTTCACTCAGTATGCGGTCTCTAATTCCATCCATGTTGCTGCAAATGGAATTATTTTATTCTTTTTTATGGCCGAGTAGTATTCCATCATGTATATATACCGCATCTTCCTAATCCAATCATCTGTTGATGGACATTTGGGTTGTTTCCATGTCTTGGCTGTTGTGAATAGTACTGCAATGAACATGTGTGTGCAAGTGTCTTTTTCAAGGAAAGTTTTGTCCAGATATATGCCCAAGAGTGGGACTGCTGGGTCATATGGTAGTTCTTTGTATAGGTTTCTAAGGTACCTCCATATTGCTTTCCATAATGGTTGTACCACCTTAACATTCCCACCAACAGTGCAGGAGGGTTCCCTTTTCTCCACACCTCTTCCAGTTGTTTGTGGACTTTTTAATGAGGGCCATTCTGACTGGTGTGAGGTGGTATCTCGTACTAGTTTTGATTTGCATTTCTCTAATCATCAGTGATGTTGAGCATTTTTTTCATGCGTTTGTTGGCCATCTGTATATCTTCTTTGGAGAAGTGTCTGTTAAGGTCTTTTGGCCATTTTTCCATTGGGTTGTTGGCTTTTTTGCCGTTGAGTTGTATAAGTTGTTTGTATATTTTAGAGATTAGGGTTTTGTCAGTTGCATCATTTGACACTATTTTCTCCCATTCTGTAAGTTGTTTTTTAGTTTTCTTTTTGGTTTCCTTTGCTGTGCAAAAGCTTGTCAGTTTCATTAGGTCCCATTGGTTTATCTTTGCTTTTATTTCTGTTGCTTTGGGAGACTGACCTGAGAAAACATTTGTAATGGTGATGTCAGAGAATGTTTTGCCATTGTTCTCTTCCAGGAGTTTAATGGTGTCTTGTCTTATATTTAAATCTTTAAGTCATTTTGAGTTTATTTTTGTGCATGGTGTGAGGGTGTGTTCTAGTTTCATTGATTTGCATGCAGCTGCCCAGATTTCCCAGCAATACTTACTGAAAAGATTGTCTTTTTCCCATTTTATGTTTTTGCCTCTTTTGTCAAAGATTAATTGACCATAGGTGCCTGTGTTTATTTCTGGGTTCTCTATTCTGTTCCATTGGTCTGTATGTCAGTTTTGGTTCCAGGACCACACTTTCTTGGTTACTGTGGCCCTGTAATATTGCCTGAAGTCTGGAAGAGTTATGCCTCCTGCTAGGTTTTTGTTCCTCAGAATTGCTTTGGCGATTCTGGGTCTTTTGTTGTTCTATATAAATTTTTGGATTGTTTGTTCTAGTTCTGTGAGGAATGTCATGGGTAATCTGATGGGGATTGCATTGAATATGTAGATTGCTTTGGGTAGTATGGCCATTTTTACAATATTAATTTTTCCGGCCCATGAGTGTGGGCTGTCTTTCCATTTCTTTGTATCTTCTTTGATTTCCTTGATTAATGTTTTATAGTTCTCAGCATATAAGTTTTTCCACTTCCTTGGTCAGGTTTATTCCCAGGTATTTTATTTTTGGGGTGCAATTTTAAAAGGTAAAGTATTTTGATATTCTTTTTCTAATATTTCGTTGTTAGTATACAGAGATGCGATTGATTTCTGAAGGTTAACCTTATATCCTGCTACTTTGCTCAATTTGTTGATCAGATCAAGTAATTTTGGGGTTGAGTCCTTGGGGTTTTCTGTATGTAGTATCATGCCATCTGCATAGCGTGACAGTTTTACCTCTTCTCTTCCTATTTGGTTGCCTTTTATTTCTTTTGTTTGTCTGATTACTGTAGCTAGGACTTCCAATACTATGTTGAATAACAGTGGTGAGAGTGGGCATCCTTGTCTTGTTCCAGATTTTAGTGGGAAGGCTTTCAGCTTTTATCCATTGAGTATTATATTTGCTGTGGGTTTGTCCTAAGCGGCTTTTATTATGTTAAGATATGTTCCCTCTATACCCACTTTGGTAAGAGTTTTTATGGTGGATGGATGTTGGACTTTGTCAAATGCTTTTTCTGCATCTATTGAGATGATCATGTGATTTTTAGCTTTTCTTTTGTTCATGTGGTATATGATATTGATTTGTGTATGTTGAACTATCCTTGTGCACCTGGGATGAATCCCACTGGGTCGTGGTAAATGATCTTTTTTATATGTTGTTAGATTCTTTTGGCTAAAATTTTGTTGAGATTTTTTGCATCTATATTCAAAGATACTGGCGTATAGTTTTCTTTTTTGGTGGTATCTTTGTCTGGTTTTGGAATTAAGGTGATGTCGGCATCATAGAATATCTTTGGGAGTGTTCTCTCCTTCAATCTTTTGGAAAAGTTTAAGGAAGATGGGTATGAGTTTCTCTTTGTATGTTTGGTAGAATTCGCCTGTGAAGCCATCTGATCCTGGACTTTTATTTGTAGGGAGTGTTTTTATGACATACTCAATTTCATTTCTAGTGATCTGTCTGTTCAGTTGATCTGTTTCTTCTTGAATCAGTTTTGGCAGGGCGTGAGTCTCTAAAAAGCTGTCCATCTTATCTAGATTGTCAAATTCTTTGGTGTACATTTGTTCACAGTATTATGTCTTTTTTTTTTTTTTTGTATTTCTGTAATATCCATTGTGACTTCTCCTTTTTCATTTCTTATTTTGTTTATTTGGGCTTTTTCTCTCATCTTCTTGGTGAGTCTAGCCAGAGGTTTGTCAATCTGTTTACCTTTTCAAAGAACCAGCTCTTGGATTTATTGATTTTTTTTTTGCTGTTGTTTTTTGAATCTCTATTTTGTTGATTTCCTCTCTGATCTTTAGGATTTCCTTCCTTCTGCTGACTTTAGGTTTTTTTTTTTTGTTTTTTTTCTAATTCATTCAGGTGCTGGGTTAAGTTGTCGATTTGAGATTTTTTTCCTCTTTTTTGAGGAAGGCCTGTGTTGCTATGAATTTCCCTCTGAGCACTGCTTTTGCAGCATCCCATAGATTTGGAGTGGTTGTGTCTTTGTTATCATTTGTCTCCAGGTATTTTTTAATTTCCTTCTCGATTTCCTCATTGACCCATTCATTTTTTAGTAGCATGTTGTTTAGTCTCCACGTAGTGTGTTTTTTCTCATTTCTTTTCCTGTGGTTGATTTCTAGTTTCATGCCATTGTGGTCAGAGAAGATACTTGAAATAGTATCTATACTCTTAAACTTGTTGAGGTTAGCTTTGTGACCCAGTATGTGATCTCTCCTTGAGAATGTTTCATGGGCACTTGAGAAGAATGTATATTCTGATTTTTTTGGATGTAATGTCCTGAAAATCTCAATTAGGTCTAACTTTTCTATTGTGTCATTTAGGATCTCTGTTACCTTACTGATTTCTGCCTAGAGGATCTGTCCATTGACGTGAGTGGAGTGTTAAAGTCTCCTACTATTATTGTATTCCCATCTATTTCTCCTTTTATGTCTGATAGTACTTGTTGTAGGTACTTGGGTGCTTCTATATTAGGGGCATATATATTAATGATTGTAATATCCTCTTCTTGAATGGATCCTTTAACTATTAAATAGTGTCCTTCTTGGTCTTTCTTTATGGCCTTCATCTTAAAGTCTATTTTGTCTGATATGAGTATTGCAACTCCTGCTTTCCTGTCTTGTCCATTGGCATGAAATATCTTTTCCCATCCACTCACTTTCAGTCTGTATGTGCCCTTTGCCCTAAGGTGAGTCTCTTGTAGACAGAAGATTGTAGGTTTTGCTTTTTTATCCAGTCTGTCACTGTGTCTTTTGATTGGAGCATTCGGTCCATTGACATTGAAGGTGATTATTGATAGATATGTATTTATTGCCATTTTAGACCTTGTTTTCCACTTGATTCTATGTTTCTCTTTTCTTTCATTTTTTTGTTGGGTGGTTTCCATTTATTTTATGCTTGACTGCTTTTCTTTTCAGTATTTGTGGACGGGATGTTCTGTTTTGATTTGTAGTTGCCCTGGTTTTAAGTATGTTAATACCTACTTACATCTGCTTGCTTTGGCCTTATAGCCTTATAGGCTTAAACACATTTGAAATTGTTTTTAAAAAGTTAAGAAAGAAGAAAGAAAAAGAGTATGTTTCTTATTTTCCTTCCCCATAATGTATGATTTTGTTTTCCTTTTTTAATTTTTAAACATCTTCATGTTGAGATCTGTATGCTGGTTTATTTGACTGATTGCTTTCCATTTGTGGTTTCCTACATTCTGTTTCTTTTCAATTTTTTTTATAGGAGCCCTTTTAGCCTTTCTTTTAGAAAGGGTTTAGTATTACTGTACTCTTTTAGCTTTTGTTTGTTGGAGAAATTCTTTATTTCCCCTTCTATTTTAAATTATATTCTTGCTGTGTAGAGTATTCTAGGTTGCAAATTTTTTCCGTTCAGAACTTTAAATATATCTTGCCACTCCCTTATGGCCTGTAGTGTTTCTGCAGAGAAATCAGCTGATAGCCTTATGGGGGATCCCTTATAATTAACGCTTTGCTTTTCTCTTGCTGCCTTTAGGATCCTCTCTTTATCTTTAATTTTTGCCATTTTTAATATAATATGTCTTGGTGAATTCCCACTGATTTTCAAACCACCGTAGGGGGCTCATCCTTTCAGAACCAGACCCCAGTGCTGAGGTGCCCAATTTGGTGCTCAGACCCTCACTCCTCAGGGAAGATCCCTGATCCTGTGCTACCCTCCTCTTCTCCTGCATCACCTGCTAGTGGTGTGGGTCTGGACTAGTTCAGTTCTCCTCCCCTTCTACCGGACTCTTTCTTCACAGCCTTGGTTGTCAAGAGCCGATCTGCTTGTCTTCAGGTCATTCTCAGCAAGAATTACTCATGTGTAGTTGTAGTTTTGATGTGTTCATGGGGGAGAGGAAGTCATGATCTTCCTACTCTGCTCCTACTCATGATCCTGCTTCCTGCGTTTAAATTTGAATCATACTTTGGCTGGTATGCCCTTGGTAAACACTTAATTTTTTAGCCTTTGTTTTTCTTTAAAGTGGGGATAATACTCTACACCATAAGTTTGTGGTAAGACTTAACTTGATGGGATCTGATACAAAAACTAGTGTTTATTGAGCATTTAATATTATTATTAGTGATATCTGCTCAACTGTCACTCTTAAAGAATAGCACATGGTTTGTTTGCAAAGATCTAATTTTAGTAAGCTACTTGAAAATATTAATTGCTTTAGTGTATTTTTATTTTTAATTTTAATTTTTATTTGATTTTTGGGGCTGCACCTGCGGCATATGGAAGTTCCCAGGCTAGGGGTTGAATCAGAGTTGCAGCAGCTGGCCTAAGCCACAGCCACGGTAATGTGGGGTCTGAGTCTCATCTGTGACCTATACCACAGCTCATGGCAACGCCAGATCCTTAACCCACTGAGTGAGGCCAGGGATTGAACCTGCATCCTCATGGATACTAGTTGGGTTCATAACCTGCTGAGCCACAGTGGGAACTGCTTTCGTTTACTTTATTTCACAGGCAGCACACACAGCATACACAGGCAGGTAAATCTAATAAAAGTCATCATAGATTGTAACAAATTCTAGAACAGTGAATTTCTGTTGGAAAACTATAATGGATTTTTTTTATTGCACTAGAGCCATTGTTCCATAAATCTTTTCCACACCTGAAGGCAACCAATTTTCTTGCATTCATTTTTGTTCAATGCTTGGATGTCAGGTGATCTGCCTGGAGCTGGTTATAGGGGCCTGAACTCAGAGTTTTCCTCCCAATAAGGTCCAGAAAGATGGATGAATTCAGTCACCTGAAACTGTTAGTAGAAAACACATGCATTAACCTTTCGAGAGAGAGGGAGAGAGGGGTATGCCCTCGACAGAGTCAGGACATGGCTTAAGTGGTTGGGGGTGGGGTGGGCCAGGGGACCAGCAGTTGTGATGGATTGGTTAGCGTCTATAAACAAAGATCTGAGCCCCGGGCTCTTCTGACTGTTGGAAATCCAGACCAGATGTTAAATGACTGACTCAATCTCTGTTCACCCTAAGTCCATTCCATTTGTACATTTGATGGATTTTAAGAGACATTTTACAGCCATCCCCTGTCACTGCTTGGAGAAATAACATCATAAGATCTAACTTTCTTTTGTGTTCCATTTTGAGATGGTTCTTGCGAAAACAGCTTTTATGTGGCCCAAAGCACTTGGCTTCTGTTGGTTTCTACAAAAATGAGCGGGAGGCCTTTGCATTTGGCTTTCAGAAGGGACTGTGCATGTAAAGAGATTTCACGGTCCTTTTTGCCAAGAAGCAAGAACGCTGAGCCCAACCTGTTCTGGGTGACCAAAAAAAAAACAAAAGTAGTCATGCTGAATCTCATCCTTTTGTTCTGTTACTCTCCATGACTAAGAGTTACTCTCCATCGCTAGTTAAGAGCATGGGCTTTGTAGTAAGCTCTTTTTAGGTTCATGTCCTGCCTCCAAACTTGCCAGATGTTATCTTGGGCAAGTTAGGGAGTTTCTCTGAACTTTTTCCTATGTGTGAAATGAGGATAACAGCAGCATCTCCTGGGGCTGTTGTAAATGTTCTTAAAATCTTTAGCAATCCTGGCAGGGAGTTGGCTTATAGTGTAACGATATCTATTCTAACGATCAGTCTTTCTTCTTTGCCTCACCTTCCACCTTGCCTTAGCTGGTAGTTTTGAGGGTTGGTCTGTTTTCCTTGTATAAATAATTTCCTTCTTTGCACGTATCACTCTGAAATGGTCTCACTTATTGATTTATTGGTGTAGCTGTCAGCCTTCTCTCTGTTCCCACTATGTCATGACCTCCATATGGCAAACCTTGTGTACCTTCTCACACCTGTTGACTCAGAGCACATAGAAGTCTCTTTCTATATATTTATTGACCAGCACTCATCTATTTTAGCTGTTTTTCTTCTCTTCTCCACAATTCCTACTTAAAAGACCTTTTTTTTCTTTCGGAATTAAAGGTCTAGCCAAGGATGAGAATGAAAAGGTGGTTGTTGCTTAGGATTGCCTTGATGGCGTCTCAGGTTAGGAGAACTCTTTAGGAAACTAGGATAAAGACTGGTAGGGTGTTTTTTTTTTGTCATCATCAGTGACTGGTGTGAATATATGCATTAGGACTCCAGTTTCGAGGCCCCTACGATCACCTGAGCAAGCTTCAGTGGAAAAGGAACACTGATCCTAAGGACTCATGAATGTTTTTTTGGAACCTAAGGGCATGGGTGTCATCAAGCCTCAGGAATGGACTGGAAACGAGCACCGCCTCGCAAATGTCTGCCCCTGCCTTTTATCTTTGTAGATCCGTGTATACTTCTCAAACTCTCTGTGCCAAAACACACAGAGTAAAAATTACGCATGCCAAAACGAAATACACCCTAATTTTATTATTAGATTCCATGGTCATAAAATTCAAAGTTTTCTAAGGGTTTCTAAGTGCTTACCTTTAATGTCTGTATTTAATTCCTCATTGGCTGTTAGCAGATTCCTTGTGAGCAGGCAGGGCTCTAGTCTACGTAGCAACTTCAGAGCACCGCCTTTCAGGTCTCAAGTTTGCAGCCCTCTACAGGAAATCAGACCAAACTGAACTGTGATCCCTTTGCCTGTGTGTGTGGGTCAGGCTTTGCTTAGAGGTCCTGCCTAGTCCTCTGGTCTGTGCAGCTGTGGTCAGTAGGTTGGAGGCACAGGGTGAAAACATGGCAGCCAGGGCTGCGGCCGTGTGGGTGGCAGCAGAGTTAAGGGTGAGCCCGGCAGTACCCAAAAACGTGTCACAAGGGAGGTCCCTAGCCCGACTGGTTTCTGTTTTTGCTGCCGGGTTTCCAGGGACTCTGGGAGGTGACTGAACTCGTGACTGAGCGCAGAGCAGAAGAGTCGTGTTTGTTTTATGGTTCTTCTCACCAGGGCCTTTTGGGGGAGTTACCATCATGTGTACATTTCCTGCCAACCTACTTCCATTTCATACCCAGATATTTTTTGAGCATACAACTCCCCAGTTGGCACTAACTCTTAAAGCCATTGTACGTGTCCCACACAAATATTTTGTGGGTTAATTTTCTCTTTCATGGGAAGGATTTGAAATGTCTACCTGGGGTTTAGTCGAGCAAAGGTCGCGCTCTTTCCAGGATGGCGACGGCTTCAAGAACCACTGGCATGTAGGGGAGACGCCGGAGTAAATCCCTGAAATTAGTTATAATTTCCCCTTTTCCACACTTGAAACAGGCTTGCTTAGCAGGCAGATACCTCTAAGAAATGGAATGGGTCACATAAAGACAGACTGGTTTAAGAGACTTAGGCCAATTTAAGTCCAGTCTTGAATACCCAGAAGTTACTGTGATGGTAATTCCATGGATGAGAAGTGTGTAGATGGGCATTTAAGGGTGTGGTTTGGGGTGTAGCAGTTGGGCTTTGAATTGTCTCTTTGTGTTTTCTTAGGCAAAATATTTAATTTCTGAAGTTCCCGTCATGGTCTCAGTAGTAACAAACCC
>PVHT021183659.1:4248173-4312973 GCA_004024745.2 Catagonus wagneri
AGTTTTGTTGCCACTCATTTGACAGCTGTTTCACTGAGAGCCCACTAGTGGCCAGACACTGCGTTAGCACTGATACTGTAGTGAACAAGGAGAAATAACTCCTACCCCTCATGGGACTTTGCACGGGAGGGTTTGCTTGCAAACCATCTAGTACAATACCTGGCGTATAGTCAGTGTTCACCAGGTAAGTATGAATAGTAATGATAAATTGAAGTACTGTGGTCAAACACAAGATGACAAGTCGAAGTCTATATGTCAACTCTTGCAGCAATCCCAATTTCAGCCTAATAATGAGATAATATTTATTACATGAACTTCATCACCTCTGAAGCCTGCGTTGTCCACCTGTTGTTAGAATTTTGCTTAAAGATATTATTGCTTCCTTCCTCAGTTTTTCTGCCTGATTACATTACATGTAATCACATGTGACATTTACTTTTTCTAGAAGCTTTATATTTTTATTTTTTGACTTTTAGGGCCAGGGTGTGGCATATGGAAGTTCCCAGGCTAGGGGCAGAACAGGAGCTGCAGCTGCCGGCCCACACCACAGCCACAGCAATGTGGGTTGCGAGCTGTGTCTGTGACCTAGCTCATGGCAATGCTGGATCCCTGACCCACTGAGCGAGGCCAGGGATTGAACACACATCCTCATGGATATTACCCAGATTCGTTTCTGCTGCGCCACAGTTGGACTCCCTTTATAAAATTATTTTTTTGCCTTTTAGGGCTGCAGGTGCTGCACGTGGAAGTTTCCAGGATGGGGATAGAATTGGAACTGCAGCTCCCAGCCTGTGCCATAGCCACAGCAAAGTGGGATCTGAGCCGAGAAGCCTTCAACTTAAGAATGTTGAAATGGGGGAGTTCCCACTGTGGTGCAGCAGGTTAAGGATCTGGCTTTGTCTGTGTGGCAGATTGGGTTGCTGCTGAGGCGAAGGTTTGATCCCTGGCCTGGCGAAGTGGATTAAGGATCATCGCCATAGCTGCAATGACCTGGCCCCGGGGAACTTGTGTGTGCTGTGGGTACAGCTGAAAAAGAAAAAAAGAAAAAACAAAACAAAACAGTCTTTTGACATGAGTAGGGAAGAAAAATTCTCCACTAGGAGACAGTAGTACAGAATTCCTCAGTTAGTTTGTCCATTTGGTGTTTACGAAATATCTTTTGTCACTGAGTTTCCGTGCTGAGGACCTGGAGGTAAAATGGGCACTTTTCAGTAGAGAGACAGATAACCAAATTTATAATTCAGTATTGTGGGATTAGGTCCTGTGATAGAGGTTGGGGTAGGCAGAATTCTGGGGTAACCCCAAGATGCTTTACTCTTTGGTGTAAACTCGTCCCCTTCCCCTGATATAATCCTTGCATGTCAGGTGTGGGTGGAGCCTGACAGTACAAAGGGATAGCACTCCTGTGATTGGGTTATTAATCAGTCGACTTTGAGTTAATCCAAAGAGAAATACCCTGGTGGGCCTGACCTAATCACATGAGCCCTTAAAAGGGACTGGGTCTTCCTGAGGTCGGAAGAGATGCAAAGTGTGAGAGACACCCTCCTGCTGGCCTGGAAGTTCGTGGCTTCCATGAGTTCCACAGCTGCAAGGAAATGAGTTCTGCCAACAGCTGTATTTTGGGAGGGGATCTCAGCTCTGACAGCCCTAAGCAGAAGGCATAGCTAACCCACACCCACACCCACACTTCTGGCCCGGAGAAACTGTGAGGTAATACCTTGGTGTTTTTGGAGAGATGATACATTCGTGGTCATTTGTTACACGGCATGGAAAACTAACACAAAGGTGTCACTTAACACCCAATCACCGGCATCTCCGGGGAGCTAGTCTGAACTCTAGACTTCCAGCTCCCACTCCAGACCTACTAAAGCAGAACCTCTGAGGATGAGCCCGGCAGCCTGTGTTTTAATGAGACCTCAGGGCGGTTTGAATGCACATTTGTGTTGGAGAACCACTGCTCTAGACATCTGTAGAAAGCTGTAGAACTGCCAGGGCGTCTTTTCTTAGCAAGCAGATGGGATCGCTGTTGACTGGAGAAGAAGACATGCATCTGAGTAAGTCTGTAGGGAGGTCGCAGTAGGGTTCCCCCATGTGGGTTGAAAATTTGGGAAGTAGGAAATATTGCTAGCAGTAGCTAATGAAATTTTACAGGAAAAAAAAAAAGAAAGAAAATATCCAGATTCTGGGCTCATTTGCATTCTGAATTCAGACGCCCCTCTTGCTGTGAAGGTAAAACAAATCAAGTTAATTATGCATTATTTTTTTTCTGCTGTATAGATTAAGGACATTACATTCATCAGTGACACTCTACATGTTAAAGCCTATTAATTTTATCACTTCCTGGGTTAAAGGAGAAACTTGTTCTTTAGAAGCCTTTGATGACCTCATTCATGCAAACGGCCTGTACTGGGCCTAAGAAGAAAGAAACTTGGTAAAGAAAAAAGAAATGTTGGATGATTTCCAGTTTTTTTTTTTTTTTCTGCATACAGTTTAAAGTACATGGGTTTGGATGGAATCAAGATTCATAAACGAGAAGTTAGAAATGGAGGCCACACGTCTGAAAACGTATAGCTCTTTTGGCAAGTTTCTTTCTCTCCTGTAAGCATTTGCTGAGAGAACATTTACAAAACTCGTTAATATTACTTGGGAACAGCCCCTAGAATTCATGACCTAAAGCGGGGATAAAGAGCTTTCAATGCACACTCTGACTTTGATTGATTCAACGAGCCTGCCTAGGTCCTGTTTTCAGGGGGAAAACATGTCTGTCTCAATCAGCTGAGGCTGCCGTGATAAAATGCCATAGACCGGGCGGCTTAAGCAACAGGAATTGATTTCTCATAGTTGTGGGGACTGGAAGTCCGAGATCAAGGTGCCGGTAGGGTCAGAACTCTCCTCGGAGGGCAGATGGCTGTGCTCTCGTGGTGTCGTCACACAGCCTTTCCTTGGCTTGTGCAGGAGGAGGGAGAGAGGAAGCAGCCTCTGTGACGGTTCTTCTTAGAGTAATCTTATCATAAGGACCCCACGCTAATAAGCTTAACTAACTCAGATTAGCCCCCAAAGGACCCGTCTCCAAATACCACTACACTGGGAGGTTAGGGCTTCAGCATACGGATCTGGGGCTGAAGGATGCAGTTCAGTTCACAGCCATGTCTGAGGCCCGTCTGGGCTTGGTTGGAGAAGTTGCCGTGTTGATTGGTGATGTCTGTGATGGGCACAGAAATGAGGCCGGTTGCATCGCAGTTGTTACGTAATCGTCACTCCTGTCCTGATTTCATTCATGTATTCCGATGGAGCAATTTCACTTATAAGACAGAAACCCAGTGCAAACTGTTTTAAGCAAAAAGGAGAATTTATTACCTCATATAACTGAAGAGGCTGGGCTAAGAACTTTGGCCCATGTCAGTCTTGGACTCCAATGATACAAGACTGGTTTTCTCTCTCTGGGCCCCGTGGACAGTGATCATGGTGCTAAAGGGGACAGCAACTCACACACGCAGCACTTCAGTGTGCCAGGCGCTGCTCCAAGCACTTTACACTTAATAATCCATTTAACCTTCATCAGGACGCTATGAGGAAGGTGATATTGCCATTTCCATTTACGGAGGAGGCAAGCCAGGCACAGAGAGATGAAATAACTTGTTCAGGACTGTGCAAATAACAGAGCTGTGATTTGAGGTATTTTCTTGGTGACTCACAGTCATCGTGTAAACATGCTGTCCTGTGTTGCGACTCAGTAATGCTCTCCAGGGTTCCTGACCGTCAGCCAGGGCTCTTTCCCCAACATAAAATAGTCTCCTATTGTCCGAGTGTTTGAGTCCCTCTCTTAGCCTTTTTTTTTAATCTTTTTTTTTATAATGTGAAATATATCAAAAAATTAAAGAGCATGAATGTAGAATTTGGTAAATTATTATAAAGGCACATGTTTAAAATGGTGGCTTGGTTTCATTTCAGCTTCTCAGCCTCCTCCTATCACACCTCTTCTTTTGCCCAAAGATAACCACTGTCCTTAATTTTATAATAACCGCTTTCTTGTTTTTCTTTGTGGTTTTACCCCCTGAGAATTCATCTTAAACATTACAGTTTAGCCTGTTTGCTGATTTTCTGTTTGTCCATTTTATGTAACGGAAATCATAAAGCAGGCAGGTATTTTCTGTCTGGGTCCTTTTACTCAGACTCATGAAATTCAACTATGTTGTCCGAAGTTGTGGTCCATTCAAGTTTTGTTGACAGAATTCCAGTTAGTGAGCAGAACATACTGTTTTGTTCTAGGGGTGGTCATTTGTGTTCCTTGTCTAATTTTAACATTTACAAGTGGCATTGCTGTGACCTTGCCTCCTGGTGTGCACAAGCGCAGGTTTGCTGGGGTTATACTCAGAAGGGGAGTGTGTGGCTGCGTCATAGGGTAGCACCAGCTCCAATGTTAGTAGATGGTGCCACATTGGTTTTCAAAGTGATGGATTTATAATCAGACCTGCAGCACCTGAGGGTTCCAGTTGTGCTGTGTCTTTGCCAACACTTGCTAGTGTCAGCCCTTCTATCTGCATTCATTTTGTGGCTCTGCAGTAATACTATTTACCTCTCTTTGATTATTAAGTAGAACATGTTTCTTATGTTCATTGATTCACTAGATATCGTACGTGAATTGCTTTCAAGTCAAGTCTCTTATCCCTTTTTCTACTGGGTTTCTGTTGTTTTTTTAAATGTAGATTTTATAGGAACGCCATTTCTCAGTGCAGAAAGTCTCTACTTCATTTTCTTCAGGATATCCTTTGTCTCGTGATTCCGTTGATTTCATTTCTGTTGCTTTGGGTGGCCACCCCCTTGGTCTGTTGCTTAACGTACTGCTCCCCAGGGCCCTCTCCTCACTAGCATAGTCTGATTCTATGTTCTCCCTGTGTTACCTTCTTCACAAAGGGCAGGACGTACTGGTGACTAACTCTCCATCACGTCAGGGACATCTCCATCATAGATCTCTTTATCTTCATGCCTCCTGGGATTCTCTCTCCACCTGGCTGCCTCACTGGCTCCTCAGACTCATTATGCCCAAAGTAGACTTCTCAATCCTTTTCTTTCCCTCTCCCTAAACCCTACTCTCCCATCTTTTAGTCTCCAACTCTGTTCATGCCACTGCTCATCACCTAAGCTGTCAACCTGGGCACCTTTATTAATTTCTCTCTCTGCTCCCATCCAGTCATTCTCCAAGTTATATTGATCTGACCTCTTCAGTTTTTCCTCCATCCCCAGTTGAGGCCCTCATCATGGCTTGTCTGGACCACTTCAGCAGCTTCCTGCCTTCAGTATTGTCTACTTCGAATATGTCATTTACACAGTTGCTACAGTGATCTTGGGAAACGTAATCCCAACGCGGTCAATTCTCTCCTTGAGTCTTCCAGTAGAACTCCACTGGGTGATGTCTTAGCTCTAAACGGCCCTCTGCGATCTGGTCCTGCCCCTCACCAGCACTCCAGGTGGTCCTAGCCGAGGGTCTTCCTTTCAGTAAAATCAATCTGCTAGTAGTGCTCAGAGACGGGTAGGCTTCTTAACCACGTGCCTTTGCTCATGTTTGTGGACACCTAGTCGCCCCATCCTTTAGGACTGAACTGTGTTTCACCTCCCCCAGGAGATCAGATTCTTCAACTTCTGCACCCATGACATATGAAGGTTCTCAGGCTAGGGGTTGAATCGGAACTGTAGCCACCAGCCTATGCCAGAGCCACAGCAATGCAGGATCCGAGCCATGGCTGTGGCCTACTCCACAGCTCACAGCAATGCCAGATCCTTAACCCACTGAGAGAGGCCAGGGATCAAACCGGCAACCTCATGGTTCCTAGTCGGATTTGTTTCTGCTGTGCCACAGCAGGAACTCCTGTTGGCTTATTAATGATGGCCATTCTGACTGGTGTGAGGTGGTACCCCATTGTAGTTTTGATTTGTATTTCTCTAATAATTAGTGATGGTGAGCATTTTTTTCACGTGCCTTTTGCCCATCTGTATGTCTTCTTTGGAGAAATGCCTATTTAGCTCTTCTGCCCTTTTTTCAATTGTTTTTTTTTTTTTTTTCCTATGGTGGAGTTGTATGAGTTATTTGGAGGTTAGGCCCTTGTCTGTTACATCATTTGTAAAGATTTTCTCCCATTCTGTGGGTTGTCTTTTCATTTTTTAAAATGGTTTCCTTTGCTGTGCAAAATATTTTGAGTTTAATTAGGTTCTTTTTCTTTTTATTGACCTTATTCTAGGAAATGGATCAAACAAGCTGTTGTTATGATTTATGTCAAAGAGTGTTTTGCCTATGAGTTTTATAGTATCTGGCCTTATATTTAGGTCTTTAATCCATTTGTGTTTATTTTTGTGTAAGGTGTTAGAGTGTTGTAATTTTGTTCTTTTCAATGTAGCTGTCCAGTTTTCCCAGCACCACTTATTGAAGAGACTATCTTTCTTCCACTATATGTTCTTGCCTCCTTTGTCATAGATTAGTTGACTGTAAGTTCTTGGGTTTATTTCTGGGCTTTCTATCCCTTTCTTTTGATCAATATTTCTGTTTTTGTGCCAGTACCATATTGTTTTGATAACTGTACCTTTGTAGTATTGTCTGAAGTCAGGGAGCATGATTCTTCCACTTACATATTTCTTTTTCAATATTACTTTGGCTATTGGGGGTCTTTTGTATTTCCATGCATATTTTAAAATATTCTGTTCTGAGTTCCCATCATGGCTCAGTGGAAACAAATCTGACTAGTATCCAGGAGGTTGCAGGTTCAATCCCTGGCCTCGCTCAGTGGGTTAAGGATCTGGCGTTGCCGTGAGCTGTGGTGTAGGTTGCAGATGCGGCTCAGATCCCGCATTGTTGTGGCTGTGGCATAGGCCGTTGGCTACAGCTCCGATTATAGCCCTAGCCTGGGAACCTCCATATGCCACGAGTGAGGCCCTAGAAAAGGCAGAAAGACAAAAAAAAAAAAAAAAAAAAAGGATCCGGCATTGCTCTGATCTGTGGTGTGGACTGCAGATGTGGCTGTGGTATAGGCCAGCAGCTGTAGCTCCAATTCGACACCTAGCTTGGAAACTTCCATATGCAACAGATGAGGTCCTGAAAAGAAAAAAAATCTGTTCTAGTTCTGTGGAGAATACCCTTGGTAATTTGATAGGGGTTGCATTGAATTTGTAGACAGCCTTGGGTAGTATAGCCATTTTGACAATATTGATTCTTCTAATCCAAGAGCATAGTGTTCCATCGGTTCATGTAGTCTTTGATTTCTTTCAACAACGTCTTATAATTTCTTCTGTCTCTTTAGGTAGGTTTATTCTTTTGATATGATGGTAAATGAGTTGGTTTCTCTGATTTCTCTTTCTGATTGTTCACTGTTAGTATATAGAAATGCAATCGATTTCTGTGTATTAATTTTGTGGCCTGCAGCTTTGCTAAATTCATTGATGAGTTCTAACAGTTTTATGATAGTGTCTTTAGGGTTTTCCAAGTATAGTATCATGTCATCTGCGAACAGCGATAGTTTTGCTTATTTCCCAGTTTGGATTCCTTTTATTTATTTTTATTCGCTGATTTCCATTGCTAGGACTTCCAAAACTGTTGAATAGTAGTGGTGAAAGTGGACATCCTTGTCCTGTTCCTGATCTTAGTGGAAACGTTTTCAGTTTTTCACCATTGAGAATGATGTTAGCTGTGGGTTTGTCATATATAGTTTTTATTATGTTCCCTCTATGCCCACTCTCTGGAGAGTTTTATCAGAAACAGTGTTGAATTTTGTCAAAAGTTTTTTCTGCATCTATTGAGATAATTGTGTTATTTTTCAGTTTGTTGATGTGGTGTATCAAACTGATTGATTTGCAGATATTGAAGAATCCTTGCATGCCTGGGTTAAATCCCACTTGATCATGGTGTACAATCCTTTAAATATATATTTATATTCAGTTTGGTAATATTTTATTGAGGATTTTTTATCTGTGTTTATCAGTGATATTAGTATGCAGTTTTCTTTTTTTGTGGAGGAATTGTGCCTTGATTATCTGTGTAGCTTACTCTATGGCACACAATCACTTATGAATAATTGGTGGTGAGATCTGTAGAGGAATTTCCTGGTGGTTCTGGGGACTTGGTGTTTTCACTGCTGTGGTGAGGGTTCGATCCCTGGTCCCAGAACGTCCATATGCTATGGGGGTGGCCAGAAAAAAGAAGGAAATAAAAATTGTAATTACACACAAAAATAGAATAATACAACATTCCCATCACGCAGCCCCAACAACCATAAAATAGGGTCTATAGGAAGCAAATAATTGATCGTATTTAATCTTGTGGGTAAATACTAAGTCATGTGGTGAATAAATGCAGTGGGTCCACCTGTGTGAATCTGTGCCAGTGAGGTGAACATGGGTGTTTGGCAGTCCTTCTGGCAGTGGGGGAACCGTTTCTGGTGTTGCAGATAGAAATGCTGAATGCTCCTTGAGAAGGAACTAAAACATCAAGTCCATCCATCTAGGTTTGAACCAACCCACTGCTTTTAGGCACACAGAAAAATGGAAAAAAAAAAAAAAAAAGCGACAACCATGAACTAAGGCTGATCTTAGAGATTCAGAAGACCTGGTTTCATTCTTGGTCTTGGAGTGACTCTCTGTGAACTTGGGCGGTTTGTACTCCTTCTCTGGTTAGAAAGTGCCTTAGTAAATTGAGTATCTCCACACACAGTAATTAATGTTGAATTATTACCTGTCATCAGGACAGTTATTCCACCCAAAGTGTCCCTGTGACTGAGAAATGTAACGACAGGTGAAAAAGGAAGCTGTCACAGTCTTACGTGGAGTCATATAAGTTTATTCTCGTTTGAGTTCGTTAATGGATCTCCAGTCCTGATATAAAATGCAATAAAAAATTTCCAGCCTTTGTTTCCGTGTTGTGTCCTTAAACAGCTGGGAAGCGTCCACCAGGCCTCAGGGAGAGATCTCAGATTCAGAGATGATGGTGGGAGAAGGGAGGGCGTTTGCGTTCGTGGGGCACAGAGCCTGTGTGGGATGTTGTGTGAACAAGATGCCATCACATGTTTAATGCTGGAGGAGAGGAAAAGACTGTGCTCCCTGCACTGGCAGGTACCCTCCCAATGTCCGTCTCTTAGATGTCATCTGAGACTGATGGAGTTTCCTAGCCCTTTCTGCACTGGTCAGAGTGAAGAGCTACTTGAACCACCTCCCATGCCTGAGATA
The DNA here is from genome assembly GCA_004024745.2 of Catagonus wagneri. Taxonomy (NCBI): domain Eukaryota; kingdom Metazoa; phylum Chordata; class Mammalia; order Artiodactyla; family Tayassuidae; genus Catagonus; species Catagonus wagneri. The sequence continues at coordinate 4,257,381 of PVHT021183659.1, forward strand.
TGGTATTCTTTTCTGTACTTTGGAAAAAGTGAGCCCTTTTTTTTTTAAATGTTAACAGTGGCTTACTAAATCAGTGGGCAAAATGGATTATTTAATAAACGCTGTAAGACAACGAGCAACTCATTTGAGAAACAGTCATCTTTTGTTTTGTAATCTATAACTATGGGAGGTATTTCTCATGAAGACACAAAACCCAGAAACCGTGAAGATTAATAGATTTGACTATGTAAAATTAAAAAAAATATATGTATCTTGTGTTGTCAAGTGCCACCAAACTTAAAAGGCTAGCAACACATTGGGAAGAGTTTTTTTTGGAAAGGTGCTGTTTTCTTGTTCCTGGATGGATACTTTGTAAACTTCTATGGCATTTGTCACATCCTCTATGAATACTGTAAGCTTTGAGTTTCAGCGGATTCTCTCAAGAACCGTCCCAGATATAACCAATTAATCCTTCCGGCCTGTTCAAAGGCATGTGAAAAATTAGAACAATACCCTTCATCTTGTCAGAGAGGAAATGAGGGGCTGAAAAGTGGAGGCTGCATGAAAGAATGCACCTCGGAGTTAAGAAAAGAACCCTGGAGTCCTCGCCGTGGCCTTATTCCTGTTCGAGCCCCATCAGAGTGTAAGCAGTGGTGCCAGTGGACTTCCCAGCAGTACTGGGTTGCGGCTAGGATGTGACACAACCCATCCCACTCCCCCTGCTGAGAAATAAGGACTGTTTGACATGCGACCGTTGGCTGTTCTTGTTGATAAATTCCAGCCGTCTGTTCATAAGCCACCTGCACTTGGAGTTGGAAAACCTTGGCCTAGATGAAATATGACTTTCAATTATGCCAGTATCAGAGAAGCTGAAATAAGAAGGCCAAACCGGCTGGTGGTGTGGGTGTCAAGTGTTTTTTTTTTTTTTTTTTTTAATTAGAGTGACTTGGGCACGTAGAATGAAATCCAGCACTCACACCTCACGCATTTCCGCCAACCCAACTATCCAGCTTCTTCTAATTTATTGCGGTGCCTCTCAGCCACACCCACAGATCCTTCCCTTCTGTGTTGTGGACACCCAGACAAATGAAAACGCCAATCTCCTCCCATCCCTGTCTTGCTGGATTAGGCCTGGGCTCAGCTCTGAGCGGTTTCTTTGGGGAACTGGCTTGCTTTCCCCTAAGAACATGCGGGCAATGCCTCACCTCTTACATCCGGGGGGAGGGTCGAGAATAATAGCTCTTGTCACTTCTCTGAGCCTTGTTATGGGGAATATTTAGTGCTGGAGCTGGGGCCGGGGGTAATAGCTTGGATGTGATCATGTCGCTGCCTGCATCAATGCACGTGGTATTGATTGGAAGCTGTCAACCTTTTTGCATGCTCTGCGAGGTCCCAGAAGGCTCGCTGCTACTGGGAGGGTAATGCATCAGGCAGGCTCGCGCGTGCTCTATTAACCGATGCCGCAATCTGAGCTCGGTCGCTGGCTGCAAATGCCACTTGGCTCACTGGCTCTCGAGTTTTTTCTTTTTTATTTCTTGACTCTTCCGAGCAGTCCCGGGATGCCGTTAACCAAGCTCCCCTTCGTGCCACCGTGGCACACCGCTCACCTCGTTTGCTTCCTGACGGCAGAGGCTGTGCCTGTCTTCTTCATTCATTTATTTGTTCGTTCATTCTGCAAATATTTGCTGAGCACTTACTATGAGCCAGACCCTTCTGAATGCTTTGGGGAATAACTGAGTGGGGAATCAAGGATATCTTGGTCCTCATGACAGCTGGTGGGGGGGGGATCAGGAAAGTCCTTTACAAGGAGTTGATACCTGAGCTGAGTTTCTTCATAGATTCCCTGTGCCTGAAGCATTCATATTTACTTTGTTACACAAACTATAATTATTCAATTGAGTGGCTCATACCTAGTTTAGCTGTTGGAGAACCCCTGATGTGTGAAGCTAAGGCCAGGCATTCTTAGTGTCTCATATCATGACTTTCCGTCCCCTTACTTCTCTGCATCTGCCTTCCTGGTTTTCACGTGTCCATCACAGCAGAATCTTTTAAGTTCCTGAAAAATACCACGGCTCCTTTGCCTTTCCAGACACCAGCTTGCTGCCTGGAGTATGCTGTTCCTCGCTCATCTCCTGGAAAACTCATTTCCTGCTTATCTTTTGGGTTTTACCTTAAGAGTCACCTCCTCCGGGGAGCTTGGGTCTGGGCGAGGTGATGTTACTTTGTATTGTAATGAGATACCCTGGCGGGTACCCATGACATCCTCCTACCAGAAGCAGTAGGAGAACCAGAGCAAGAAACCTGTTCGCTGTTGGCCGGGAACTTGCACAGCAGTTTTATGAGATGGCTTGGTCAGTAAGGAAACTGACACACAGGTTCTTGGGTCAAGGGTCATTCAGCTGACAAGCAGCGGAGCTTAGATTTCAACCCAGGCAAGCGTCATCCTGGGCTCTTAAGCAGGACATTGTATTGCCGTCATCTCCTGGGAATTTGTCTGCATCTCCCATGACACTGTAAGGCCTGGGGGTGACAGGGACTTTCACTGCTGCTTCTCCAGACCCACCCTGGCACAGGGCTTGGCAGGTGGCACGCGATCCATCATTAAGTGTTTACTGACGAATGAGTGAATGAATGAAGGCGTGACCATCACCTAGCTGAGTGACTGCTTACAGAGGACCCAAACTCTGCCTTCCCGGGGGGGAGCCTCCCACCCTCACTTCTGCTCCAGCCTCCCCGGGGCTCTCTTTGACCTCCGCAAGGACGTGCGGCTCTGGGCCAGAGCACGTGTGAGAATCCCAGTTCTTGGGGCTGGCCCCACTTTCCTGCGGTCTCAGAGTTTCTGCACAAGTAGAACGCTCTCTCCCCTCTGGCTCCGAGCAAACGCGGCAAACCAGCTAGTTGGGGTTGCAGCTGGGAGTTCCGAGACGGGTGAGCGGGAGGGGCTCTGGTGGGAACCGTCCACCGAAGGGACCAAGTCCGCCTCTTGGAGTGGACTGGGAATCTGGCAGGCACCGGCCTCCCGTTTCTGGCCCTGCGGTGCTCATTGCTTTGACAACATTCAAGGCAGGAACTGGCAGACACAGCACGGATCGCCTTGGTTCTGCCAGCCCCTGTTTAGTCACTGGGCCGTGGAAGATCTAACTTGGGGACAGTTAAGCAGTCACAATAAGGTCAGGGTCAGGGGCTGGAGGTCTCTGTGAAGCCACCTGACTTTGCTCTCCGATTTGGTGACAGACCAAATTTGTCTTCCTGGTCAGCTGTCAGAGGGATGGTTTGTGAGGATTCTCACTAGTGGGAGAAAACAAGACAAGGCGGCTAGGTAGCCCCTTGAAAGAAGTGCACGATTTGCGTCAGGACAGATGGAGATAAAACTTCTGGCTGCGTCACAGTGACGGTGCCACTTAAGCTTTTGAGTCCGTTTGCCAGTTAGAGAGCGGGAACGTTGTAGTTCCCAGCAGGTGACTGTGAAGATCTTAAAAATTGCCTGGCCCAGTGCCCGCTGTGTCCTAAGTGCCCGTCATTGCCGGTTTGTTTTCATACCTTCCACCCATTCTTACGCTTCCATACAGTACTTGGGTGAGGGATTTAATAAATAGTTATTCTTGGATGAAAGAAAGAAAGAAGGGGGCAGGCCAGTTCTGGTAAAAGGAAATTGTGTTTTTAACAGAATTAGAAAAAGGCCGACTTCTTGCTCCTCTGCCGCATCCATTCTTCCTTCTGTGCCTCATCAGTGCCGCTCCCTCTGCTGGAAACGCATGCCATCCTCTGTCTGCTGAGGGAACCGCTTTAGAACTCTGCTTAGGTGTCACTTAGTCCGAGAAACGTTTTCGTACCAGTCCTCGTTAATTACCCATTTCCTCCTCTGTCCTACTTCTGCACTTTGTACGTGCCTCATTGTGCTGTAAATATGCTCCTGACACGCAAGTCGCTCCTATGTGGCTGTCCTTTCCTGGTGGCCGGGGACCAGTGACTTACACACGTCAGGAGCCCCAGCCGCTTGGCCAGGACTTGGCTGCCTGACACACACCGGGAGCTCAGTGCGTGTTTCATGCTGATGAACGGATGGGTCATTCCTGGAACTTGTTTTCTGATCAGTAACCTCCATCTATAGATATAATGGGAGGTGGGGAAGGATGATAAGAACTTTGACCAAGACGTCTGGCTCCATCACTGGTGAACTGCGTGACGGGAGTCAAGTTACATCATCTCTGTTGCCTTAACTGTAAGAGGGGAACGATCCTAGTGTCTGCATCTTGAGTGCTGGGGACTCAGTGAACTAACACCTGTGAAATTGGTAGAACCAAGCCTGGCCCATAAGTACACGTTCAGTAAGTGGTAGCTACTATCATAAATTGGCTACTACCATAAATTAGAAACAGGATTTTAAGAACTCTGGTTTAGAGTCTGATACTTGGAGTTGGAGTCCTGGTTCCATCACTTACTGGTTATATGCCCTTGGCTATACTGAAAACTATTTCCTCATTTGCAAAATGCGAATGACACTGGCATTGATCTCCTGGGATTAAGGGAAGAGGATCCTGAGAAAGAACTCGTGTCCTCAGGGCATAGTGTTGCTGTTATTATCTTGTGGGGCTTTAAGGTTATCAAAGCAGAGAGAAGTCAGTCAGTTTCTTGTGTCCCTCAGAGTCATGCCATGGGCTTGACTGACGATTGGCTTTCTGACGATTTCCTGTGGCGTGACCATGTGGGCACCAAGGGGCTCGCCCGCCCGTGCTGCTCGGTTCCTTGGCAGCAGAGCCACTGACAGCCTAGTTCTCCATTCTCTCCATTGACTGGGCAAGTCCTTCCACGGCAAGTGGGTCCTGAGGCTTGACCGAGGAGCGCGGGGGAGGGAGAGGCGGGTTAAGGCACGCCAGAGGAGCAGGGCTTGGCTGTTGTCCAGGGGTGAGGGACTGCGTGTCTTTGGGGATTTGCTTAAAACCCACCAGCCTCACCTACACGTGGCCATAATGGAAGAGGACAGATTTGGAAGGGTTCCTTCGTTTAGGCTGTGGGTTTGGGGTCCCCCCACCCCCACGCCCACCCCCGAGCTTTGTTATGAGGCCTACTAGGGTCTTCTTGAGCCCTGTAGGAAGTCAGCAGAGAGGCTGTAAAAAGGATGGGGCCCAGTCTGGGGGTAGGAGGGAAACTTTGGGTGGTCGCTCTGCAGATGTAAATGAAGAGAAATGGTCTTCCCGTGTTGTCAGCAACTGAGCATCTGAGGGTTTGGCTTTTCTTCTAACGGGCTCCGGAATGCTCAAAAGAAATACACTGGAGACAGCTGACTTATTTTATCAGGTCACTGAGTTAAAAGAGTTTTACCTCCATCTTTGTTACCTGACAGCATTTCGGCATCACACATGCTGGTTGCCTCGTGCATGCTGATGTGGTTGAGTTCATTCCAAGGCCACTGAGAGGTCGAGAGATGCTTCCCCCCACCCCCCGCCCCGAAGAGCAGAGGCAGGAGCCAGTTGTTACGGAGTTGAAAAGCAAATCGGTTCCTGCCGGCTGTGCATCTGCGTACATCCCACTGCTTCCTGCTGCCTTGTGTCTTCCTTGTTTCTTCCAACTCATCTTCCTCCTCTGAACGAGAGAACGTGGATATATGCCAAAGCAGAGCTTTGCAATCGCCTGTGAAAATGGCGGAACAGACTGTTGCAAGAGGATGATTGTAGTCAATGCATATGGCAAGCCGCGTCTCCCATTTCCCGGAATTCAACAGGTAGCCTTCAGTGTAACCTTCCAGTGGGGCTTTCATTGCAGGAAAGACAAACACAGAGAAGGAAGGCATGTCTTCATCCGTAGGCTCCCTCGGTTTTGAGAGATGCTGGTTCAAATTTTAATATTTCTGGCGTGAAGCGGCCGCATCTTACATCAGCCGTATTCACCCAAGTAGTTACTTCCTTGCCGAAAAGCTGTTGTCCAATGGAGAGCGGCTTCGAATTGAAACTACTTCCACTACTTTTTTTCTCTTGCAAAACAAATTAAGATGTCTCTTTAAAAGGGAAACTCGCATTTCAAGCCTTGTCCTAGTCACTAAATGGAAGGTGTGGGAAATGAGTCACCGTGACAGGAATGGAGAAACTGAGCCCAGGCCCGGCTTTGACGGGACTTCCCACCTCCTCCCCGAGCCACTCATCTGATTTCTAAGTAGTGTCCTTCCTGGCAGTGTGCCGCAGAGAAACTTCTGGAAGCTACACGTCCGAATCCTCAGCTGAGGGAAGATGACTCGGCTCCCACAGGTTCGAAGCTTCTCGATTCCCCCCAATTCCATTTCTTTAGGAGGAGAGCCCTCCGGTCTATTTTTCGAGATTTGGAGCTTAGGGCAGGGTTAGAAGCACTAGCTTAGACTTTGACAAAGCAGCATCTTTTTATTGGCCATTTTTGTTCTAGCGACAATGGAGATGGATGGGTTGTTACTATAGGTTCGGAAACCTGGGGAAGAGGGGAGGGGCCTGCCTGAGTGACACGCTTTCCCGGGGATCACGGGCGGTGCCACTGTCTCCAACTTACCACTGCCTTGAGAAGGTCAGACTACAAATGACCGGGACTCGGCCTCGAGGAGTCAGTGGAATGAATAAGCTGCAAAAGGTTGACGGGCAAAAGCCAAGAAACGTGTCAGCAGAGTTCTCTATGGAGCCATTGAGAAGGACAAAAACGCAAGAGCAACAAAGCAGCAGATGGAATCTGGCCCCCCATGGCCTTGCCAGGCCAGCTCTGAGACGCTCTGGGTAGAAAGTGTCCTCTCTATGTCCCCTGAAGCGCTCATGGTGTTTCCTAGCCAAATTCTCAGCCTGTTTCTATGGCGCTTACAGAAAAGAATACGGTGGCCATGATGTTGGGCCTTCCTGTCCCGTCCTGTGTCCCCTTGGAGGCCTCGTGAAAGAAATCCCTGGCTCACAGGACATCGTTAAGAAGAAAATGGGGGGAAGAAAGGGGGCCGTGGGGGCAGAAAATGATGACTGGTGCTGACTTTCCACAGAACGAGGAGCATTTTTCTTAAGAGTAGAGTAAACGGTGTTTTATTTTTTTTCGTTGACTTTTTTCCAATCAAATGGAATCGCTTAATTAAAAAAAAAACTTATCTTTTTTCTTTAAATACTACAGACAACCTCATTTTTTTTTTTTTTTTTTAATCTCAGCAGACACCTAGAAACAAAACACGGGACCCACCAGAGAAAAAACGGGGCAATAAAAGCATCAGAAATTCAAGTCAACTATGGAAGAATTACGGTTAGCTGGCAGCTCTCGATTCTAAACGGGAAGGAGTGTGTCCCAGAACCTACCGGTCTGACAGAAGTTTCTGAGAACTGAGGATTTGGGAAATTTGGAATCCAATGAACTCTATTCCAGTTGTTTCCTGCATAAGGGACATGAAAGTCGCTGCGTCAAATGAACACCCAAAGAAACATTTAAAAAGTGTTTTGACTAGTATTCAGTGTGTGCGATCATTAAGTAAGAGCTTGTCCTTCTAGTTAACCTTGTCCTGGAATATATACAGGTTATTTGTCGCCGCCACCGCGATGATATTTTCCGAGGGGTGCCAAGCTGTGTGCAAGATCTTTTTGCTAAAGTCCAGGCTGTCGACACTGATCTCGTCCTTTCTCCGCTTGCCCCCCACGCACACCTTGCGTGGCTTGAGGATCGCGCGGGGTTTACTGTTCTCGCGCGAGGCCTCAAGGGTGACGTCACGCTTGGTGTTTCGGTCAAACATCCTGAAGAAGTTATTGTAGGAGCCCGTCATGATGACACTGCAAGGCAGAGAGGAGAAAGAGGGACTGAGGGCCACCGGCAGAGGCTTGCTAGCACAGACAGACCTCTGCAGGCTTTGCAGCGTGACTGCTGAGTTTCTTGGGGGTCGCGAAGAGCAACGAGCTCTTCGGCTAGACTGGGAAGCCAAGGACTGCGATAGCCCTCCTTGCTGCTGACCGAGGGAAGCCTCTTGGTTCTTGGGCTCCAGCAACGAGCCCAGGGACGTTCACGATCCCGGCCCCCCTCCCTCGCGTCGGGACTCCGAGGCTGGAGCGAAGTTATGGGCGTAGGAGCCATCGTGTTGTGCATGTTGAAAGTCTGGGTGTGCGGCGGGGGGCTTCTGTGCTGCCTTCTCGCATCAGCACCACGGAAGAGATGCTGACAGTCCAGCACCGCACCCGCGTGTGTTCTCCCCCTGCCAGGAGCTAGCTCTAAATTCAGCCTCTCCCGAACGCTTATCTAAAAAAGTGGATGCCATCACGGTCTCACTTGGGAAGGGAGCAAACAAAAAGTCACATTTTGAAAGGATGGAGGACGAGGAAATAAGACTGTTGCGCACTGACAGATGGCTTCTACATTTCTACACGAGCTATCCGTACTTAGGCGTCTCTATAATTGCTTAAGAGAGAGTGAATGCCAAAAGCCTTCCAGAAGCCACCAGCTGACACTTTAACGGTGACGGTGTGGACCAGGTGACAGGCTGAGGGAAAGATAAGGCCACCTCCCGGAGAGGCCGGCTTGGCCTCGTTTGTGGGAGCGGCTCTGAGCGGCTGGTGTGGATGGGAGCTCAGAGCACCTCATCCTCGGCTGGATGAAGATGAAGGGAAACCGACAGGACTGGGCTCCAGCCAGGGGGCTAAGCTTTTGGGCACTTTGTTGGCTGTCGAGGTAAATTAACTGAGAGTTAGGTTTTGTTACGCTAACTGGCCCAGGAAACTGATGCTGTGACGTGCGTGTCTCTATCAGAGAGTGAGCTGTTGTGGCCTCATCAGGCAGGGTGCTGCCTGCTTTACTGTGTGTCTCGTTTCTTCTTCCATTACCCCATGGAAGCGGTTTACACAGGAGGAAGAGCCGGCACTCATGCAGAGTCATACAGCTGGGCAGTGCACAAGTCGGGCCTCCGGCTCACGCCTGCTGGACTCCAGTGCACAAGCCTTCAGCCACTTAGCCTCACTGCTACCCACAAGCCGAATGTTGCATCCCTCACCACAACCCAACTTGTGCTTTTTTTTCCCCCCCTTTTTAGGGCCGCACCCGTGGCATATGGAAGTTCCCAGGCTAGGGGGTGAATCAGAGCTACAACTGCCGGCCTACGCCACAGCCACAGCAACTCAGGATCTGAGCAGCGTCTGCAGCCTACACCACAGCTCAAAGCAACGCCAGATCCCCTACCCTCTGAGCGAGGCCAGGGATTGAACCCGCAGCCTTGTGGATGCTAGCCGGATTCGTTTCTGCTAAGTCACGATGGGAATCCCAAGAATGTTGCTTTTTAGGATTCAAACTCAAAACTTCTTCCTCTTGTCTTACTGCTTACTTGTTCACGAGCTCGGGCGGGTTACTCTATCTGGCTGAGCCTCAGGTTCCTCAGCTGTCAAATGGGAACGATGTGAACAATCTTAACAAAGTGTGGTCAGGATTTAAAAACACAGCATGGGGAGCTCCTGTCGTGGCTCAATCATTACGGAACCCAACTAGCATCCACGAGGACACGGGTTCGATCGGTGGCCTCGCTCAGTGGGTTAAGGATCTGGCGTTGCCGTGAGCGGTGGTGCAGGTCGCAGAGGCAGCTCGGATCCTGCATTGCTGGGGCTGTGGTGTGGGCCGGCGGCTACAGGTCCAGTTGGACCCTAGCCTGGGAACCTCCATAGGCTGCAGGCGAGGCCCTAAAATGACACACAAAAAACCCCCCAAAACAAAAAACACAGCATGTGTGAAGGTGCCTCCTAAGGATAATTTTTGAATCTCGGGTAAGATGGAACGGAAAGTGGAACAGTAGAAACTGCCTATGAAAAAAGTCCATTAACAGTAACAGTGAATCAATTATAGATGTAAGTGAAAATAAATAAAAGAGCTGGGCTAGCTTCCTTTCCCCTTGAGTGCCTTCAGCCTCTGCTCTTATCTGCTTCGTGACATGGGTTCCTTGCCACGTGGTGGTTCCCTCCAGGTCTGCCACATGGAAAGCTATTTTGGATCCGCGACAAAGGGACCCCAACGAGGGACGGCCTGAGCTCCCTAAAAAGCTCAGCTCTCTGCGCGCTTGGCCGTGATCACTTCCCGTGGTTTGCAGCACCAGCACAGGCGCTGCTTTCATCAAGGAACAGCCCCTGGTAGCCTGTGCGGAGTTCTGGAAATCACAGAATCATCTATATTTGTCAACCCAGCAAGAAACTAGGGGGAGGAAATAGGAAGTACTGTTGAAATCACAGGCCTTGGAACAGTCATCCATCACTCTGAGGGCACGTGATAAATGAGGCCAATTAGGATCCAGTTACTGAACCACTGGGGCCTCTGTCCAGGTCTGTACTGGCAGCTTCAAGGGGGAATTTTCCATCTAGAAAGCACGCTTTGCAGGCATCTGAACTGTTTCTCGCGGAAAACCGCTGGTGGCGCTTCATTTTAGGCGTGTGGAACCAGCTCCTGGAGTGTCCAGTGCGCAGAAGGTAGGAATGTTCTTTTGGTGAAAAGTCACCGGTGCCAGGCCTGGGACGAGGCGTGCGGGGTCTCACAGCCCCTCCCTTCTTTCCAGGCCTGACCGCAGAGCTCAGCCGGTGGCCCACACCGTGCCTCCCCGCCAGGGCCCGGGCTATGGGGACCGCCCTTTGGTTAGATCCCACACTTAGGGTTCTTCTCAAGGGGAGACCCGCCTGCGGATGGTGCCCAGACACACAGACCTTTCTTACCTGTCTGACCCGTTCCACACGCACTCAAATTTATCAAAAATGCAGTCATTTTCATAGAGGGAGCACAGCTTGCTGCGGAGGTAGTCGTGAACCTGGGGGGCGGAGAACACGTGGAGAGGGTTAGTCAGTACTTTTAAAAATGACACCTCTGCGAGGAGCTTCTCTTTGCAGGTGTGCTGTTAATTCTCTCAGGGTGAGTGTGGCTTGAACCTGACGGGCCCGGGTCCGAACCTGGCTGTGGCCCTGGACAGCCCTGGGACGCTAGGATGGCTTGCTGAGATGCTTGCGTGGCTGGCATGGATGAAACGAGACGGTGGCACAGAGCAGGGCCCGTTAAGTGGAAGGGCCCCATTTCCTAAGCTGATGAGCTGACAGGACATCATAAGGGGATACTGTTCATTGAGTCTTTTGTTCGACAGACATTTATTGAATGTCTGCCACGGGCTTGGGCTGGAGCACAGAGGACGCTCTTGGGGTACTTTCTCTCAGTGTTGGGGAAGAAGGTGTATAACAAGTAAATATATACGATATTTGACATGGTGATACACAAAAGCATGGAAAAAGGGAGCGGGAGATCTGGGGCTATTATTTTTTTTAATTTTTGTTTTTTTTAATCAATGAATTTTATTATATTTATAGTCGTACAATGATCGTCACAGTGTAATTTTATAGCACTTCCACCCCAAACCCGGGGTATAATTTTATACAGGGCGAGTCGTCAGGGAGTCACGTGGCGAGGAAGCGCTGGGGCAGAAGCCTGAAGGGGACGGAGACGTCTAGTGGTACTGGAGGGAGTGGCTTTGCAAGTACAGGGAACGGCCAGTGGAGGCCCGGAGGCAGGGGTGGCGGGGTGGCGGTGAGCCGAGCGTGGGGGCCTCCGCGCCTGCGGGCCAGTTCACACAGGCCCCTCACTCCGAGGCCTGGGAAAACGATCGCCGAGCCTGCTGTGTGGGGACAGAACGGGCACAGACGGGCGGCCATCTGCGACCTGGGCCACAGCTGATGGCTTGGGCCAGGATGAGAGCAAGCCAGAGGTGGGGTGGTCAGATTCTCGACGTGTCTGGAAGGAGAGCTGACAGGTCTTTGTGGACGGACCTCGGTGAGGCGGAGAACACGAGTCGCCCGGGGCTCCCGCCCCCTCCTCTCGAGCAAGTCAAAGGACAGACCTGCCACGCTCAGTTTTTGGGTTGGATAAGGTGTGGCTGTCACTGCACGTGGGGCTCGCCCAGGAGGCTCTGACGTGCTGCGTGCAGCCCTGGGCTATGAGGCAGTCCCCTCCTGTTCCTATTTTTCAGTGAAAGAAGAAGCAAGGTTATGGGGGGGACGGGGCGGGGGATGGCTGGGAAACTGTGCAGGGCTGCCCGAGGCCCTGAGAGCCACTTGACACGGTGGGACGTGAATTTTAAATGAGTCCGGTCAGCCTGGTCAGGTGTTTTCTGCAGCTCTGTTCACATCTCGGGTGAAGATGGCAGAAAGGCAGATGACTAAGGCTCAGGGCGTAGTAACCTGTGTTCAGCGTTCAGTTCTTCCTGCCCTCCCTCGCAGGGAGTGGTAATTATAACAGGCAGACGTAATATGCCAGCTTGTTATTATTAGCCAGGCTCTTGAGCCATAAAATCTCATTTCATCTCTAAAATCATTAGGATGTAGGTATTGTCATTCTCTTTAACGGAGCATGAAGTACAGGGTGTGACATCCTCGGACCAAGATCACACAGGAAAGAAAATGACAGAATGGGAACGGAACCCGGGACCCGGGCCCGGGAGCACACGCTCTTGCTTTCTCTAGCAGTCTGCCTCCCGCTTTCTCTGCCTCACTGGCCTCACCTTCCTTGGGGTCTCAGTCCCAGACGGGAGCCGTGATCATGACCTGAAGTGCGGTCAAGAGGGGAGTATAACAGGGCGAAGGCAGAGGGATGTTACGAAAGCGATGTTTGACGTTGTTCAGAGGAAGAAGAGTGATGGTTCACTCTGCTTTGTCCTGCAGCCCGAGCGCCTCTCCTCCCTCGACCCTGGGGTTCTGCTGTGTGCTCAGTGCTTGGCAAGGGGGTGTCAGACTCAGTCCACCTACTATTCGGTGGTTCGGGTATTGGGAAAGCCCTCTCAGTTATTGGGACAGTGGGAAGGATTTCTGAGTCTGCAAATGAACTTCCTCCACCTTTGCTCTTTGGTTCCCAAACAAACAGTTCCGGGCCTTGTCAGGGTCTCTGCTTCACTGCTGTAGTAACAAGAGATGCCTCGGGCAGCTGGGCTTTGTTGGCTTTCTTAGATGGTGAACGGGATGGGAGGGCGAGGCTTGGGTCCTGAGCCTGGGAACTCGGCTGCAGATTAACTCATCGTCCTTGCCTTCCTCTGCTACCACCTCTTGGGCATCCTGGAAATGGTTCAGACTTGATCTCAAAGGCCCATTTTGTGTGTAGGGGCATTTCTGCTTGTTGAACATAACCTCGTTTTCATTAAGAATCTGAACAAAGCCAAAGAGAGTCCCGGGACAAAGAGAGGGCTGATTCTAGGTCTCGACACACTTTTCCTCTCAAGTCCAGATAGTAAATAATTATATGTTGTGGGCCATATAGCTCAGTTGCAACTACCCAACTCTCCCCTTGTAATGCAGAAGTAGGCATAATACATAAACAAGCGAGTGGGAGTTGTGTTCCTATAAAACTTTATTTACAAAGATGGGTTGCAGACAGGACTGGTCATAGTTTGCCTAGTCCTGGTCTTGATTGACTATGATTCCCCTTCTCCCAAATCGGTACAGACTATTTCCTTGGAAGAAAGTGATGGTTGAGGTAAGGGCATTAATTGGGGGGGGGGGCAACTTTTCTTCTGGTCTCAACAGTCAATCTCCCACCCACAAAGCAAGCCTGATTCTTGCCTTTATCACTGATTTGCTTCCAAGCTCTTGGGGAGAAGAAGCAGAGGAGTGGGGCTTCTGAAGGGGAAGGAAGCCAAGCTGGGAGTTAATCCAGTGGGCAGTGGATGCCAACTCTGTTATCCTAGTGCTCCAGATCCTCTTTTTGGGGGAAAAGGATGAGCAAAATGATCCTATTTTCAATCCTACATCTGCCTACTCCTTCCTCTTATATCAATCATAGATCACTTTAAAATTTTTGAAGTTTTTTTTCTGATGTATCCTCTTTTTTATTAGATTATAGTTGACTTACAGTGTTGTATTTTAGGTGTACAGTTGAGTGATTCAGTTATACATACATATATGGTTTTTTCAGATTGTTTTCCCTTATATGAGTTATTACAAAATACGGAGTTAGACAGGTCTGTGCTGGACAGGTCTTTGTCGATCTATTTTATATACAGTAATGTATATATGTTAATCCCAAACTGCTAATTTATTCCCCCAAGTTTCCCCTTTGGCAATCATACAGTTATTTTCGATGTCTGCGGATCTATTTCTATTGTATATATAAGTTCACTTGCATCGTTAAAGATTCCACATATAAGTGACATCATATGATCGTTGTCTTTGTCTAGGTTATTTCACTTAGTATGACAACCTCTAGCTGTATCCATGTTGCTGCAGATGGCATTATTGGCATTATTTCATTCTTTTTATGGCTAAGTAGTATTCTGTTGTATATATGTACCACATCTTTATCCACTCATCATTGACAGCTGATGCACATTCAGGTCGTGTCCATATCTTGGCTGTTGTAAGTAGTGCTGCTATAAATATTGGGGTGCAGGTATCTTTTCGAATTGCAGTTCTGCTTGGATACATGCCCAGGAGTGGGACTGCTGTACCTTATGGCAACTCTGTTTTTAGCTTTTAAGGAACTGCCATGCTGCTCTCCAGAGTGGCCGCACCAGTTTACATTCCTACCAACAGTATGGAGCGCTTTTAAGGTAAGACACACATGTGAGTGTTTGGAGCATGGAAAACAGGTTTTAGAAACTCTTGGGTAAGCACGTTTCAAGATGCAGTCTTTTCAGGATAAAATAATGTCAGTCATTTGCAGCAACATGGATGGAATTAGAGACCCTCATACAGAGTGGAGCAAGTCAGAAGGAGACAGACAGATGCCATATGAAATCTCTTATAACTGGAGTCTAATATACTGCACAAATGAACCTCTCAACAGAAAAGAAAATCACGAACTTGGGGAACAGACTTTGGTTGCCAAGGGGGTGGGGGAGGGGTGGGAGGGAACGGGGTTAACCAGTGCTTCGGTGATGGAAAAGCAGGGAGATCCAGCTGTATAGCACAGGGAACTATGTCTAATCACATGTGGCAAATCCAAATATGTACATGTAACCGGGTCACCACGCGGTACAGTTGGAAAATTTGACAGAAATCTGTAAACCAGCTATAATGCAAAAAAAAAAAAAAAAAAGCAGGCTTTTCAGAGTTCTATAATGATCAAAAATTATAAAATTATAAGAGTTGGATAGATCACTATTTTTATTTTACTATAATCACCCTAATCACCTCAAAACAGCTTTTTTTTTTTTGGTGGGTGAATACCAACTATTGCCTTGCAGGTCATCAGGATTAAAGGCAGCAGAGAAGTAACAATTATAAATTGGTATAAACTGGGCAGTGGTGGGCCTTTTAAGGCTTGGCTGAGCCAGCCCCCTTCTTTATGAACCGTTCCCAATCTCTGACCTATCACTTTGGGCATTTTGTCTTCCAGAATCAGCAAGGTGAGTGATACATTCCAAAACGTGTGTGTTTTGCAAGTGTGGGTCCATTATTGCAGGAGCCGCATCACTAAGAACCCTGTACATCAGTCTTGAAAGACAAAAGGCAGGAGGCATGCAAAGGGAAAACCTAGTCTGAGCCACTGTTTTCTCTTCCCTAGCATCTAACTTCTGGGAACATCCTGCCGACCTCCAGCTGAGGGCATCTGCAGGAAGAGCTCATGGCCTATGAAGGTGGGTCGCATATATGTTCAGTGCAAGAAAACACATCTCGGGCAAAGAAATCAACTTTTCTCTATCAGAGGAGAGAATAAGGTAAGCTACCTGCATGAGAAACATCTAGAGAGCAGAGTAAGAGACAACTTAAAACTTGTCCTGTTTGATGCTTCTCTTTTCATGTTTCAAATACTGTTTCTCTTCTCTGTTCCTGGCCTTCTGGACACTAAGCTGACTCTCCCGACACAGTGGTTTTCAAGTGACGTATTTGTGGAAGCCAGGTTATCGCGTAGCTGATAGCCTACTCCGAGGCCTGGCAAGATGAAACGCTAGCGATTTGTTCGTCTCTTTCAGGGGTTGACAAACTGTCGGATGGTAAATGTTTTAGGCTTTGTGGGCCCTATGATCTCTGTCACATGACTTAATTCTGCCCTTGTATTATGGAAGCAGCCATAGATAATACAGAAATGAGTGGGTGTGGCTGTTTTAAGAAAACTGCTTTTACAAAAACAGGTATGGGGCTGGATTTGCCTTACAAGCCACAGTTTGCCAACCCTTTCTGTAGGAAAATGTGAAAATAGCTCATCATCTTTAAGTCTACAGCTTCCCATTCCTGGAAACACGCTTGAGATCAGCTGATGGATGTATAAAACTACAAAGGAGCGTCTCCTGTCTGCCCAGGTAAGGCACTAGTAACTGATGGAATTCCTTCCCTCGGGCTCCATCCTCACAACCTTTTTCAACAGTGTTCCAGATACACAGTTAAAAAAAAATTGATAATTAAGTGAGTTATTTTATTTCACTGAAGTATAGCTGATTTACGATGTTGTATTAGTTTCTAGGTACACAGCAAAGTGAATCAGTTATACATATACATACATCCATTCTTTTGTCCCATCTAGGTTATTAGACAATTTTGCTTTGGAGGGCTGCATGTGTGGAATATTTTGGAAGTTCCCAGGCTGGGGATTGAATAGGAGCCGCAGCCGCCGGTCTACACCACAGCCACAGCAACCCAGGATCTGAGACGCACCTGTGGTCTACACCACAGCTCACAGCAACACCAGGTCCTTAACCCACTGAACCGGCCAGGGACTGAACCTGCAACCTCATGGATAATAGTTGGGTTTTGTTACCCCTGAGCCACAAGAGGAACTCCAGGGAATATGGAGTAGGCCTCCTGTGCTATGAGTAGGTCCTCGTTAATTATCTCTTTCATATACCGTGACGGGCATGTGTTAACCCCGGCCCCTCTTTGGTAAACCATAAGTTTGATTTTGAAATCTGTGAGTTTCTATTTTATAAATACATTCTTTTGAATTATTTAACTAGGTCCCACATATTAGTGATATCATATTTGTTTTTCTCTGTCCAGACAATCTGTAAGAGTGTGTGTAGCATCTTTTATACAGTATATGACCGTCTTTGGGTGTGGTATATAAACTAAATTGCTTTGAAATACGGTGTCTAAAAGAAGTTAAATTTTTGTAATATTTCATTTCAGTGCATGGATGATGAGACCTATTTCTTAGTGTTCTACAAAGAAGAGTTCCAGATCTACCAGTAGCTAAAGGTACTGTTTGAGACCCATGCTCTTAAAATGGTATTAATTCATGTCACTGCTAGTTAGCTTTGTTCTAAGAGTCCTTCCATAAAATGAAAGTACTGACTGCTCCCCAGCTCTCTCCTAACTAACTGGGGCTCTCTAGTAGGTGTCAGGGTCTGATTCCTACTGCTGTCTCTGTCGGACTGAGGGAGCTAACACTGGTGTGTGGGTCCAGCTAGACAAGGACTCTCCTGTGTCCTAGGCTGGAGATGAAGGGCTGTGAGTGGGAGCTTGAGGCCAGGATCCGGGGACGAGAAGACCACAGACTCACAGGGCCGCTATGCCTCTGGTCTTGAGTTCTGGTCCTCCCAGCCTTTAGACAGCACCTTCTGGACCTCGCCGTCAGCCAGTCCTTGGTGTCCTCAACCTCCTCCCTGAACTTCACCTTTTGCTTCTGGCCGAAAGAGCTGCCTCTCTGTGGCCTCTCACGTCAGGGCTGGCCTTCTGCCCTCCTGCGCCCAGCTGGAGTGCCACTCCAGACACTCCTTCCTGTCTGATGTCCTCAGCTCCTTTGGAGTCCAGCCATCTAACGTGACTTCCTGTTCCCCCATCCTTCTTACAGTCGTCCGCAGTTCTGTGTCCCTCGGCCTCATTCCTGGAAGCAACTCTTACACTTAGATCTCTCTTCCGTCACCATCCCTGCCAACGTTCCTAGAGATTCAGATACTCCAGAGTCTCGGTTACTTGGCCTCATCATTTTTGGTGAGTTTTGTCCTTTGTTTCCTTGGTCCTATTATGAACCTGTCATTGCTAACACTGTATTTGCTTAACAAGTATCACTCTATCGCTACCTCTCATCATTTTAGTTCACTCCCTTGTTACCCCGATCCCATCCATTCTTCACTTCCCTCCTTAACTACCTTACATTCAAGCTCCCCTCCTTCACTGGAATGGTGGGCCATTGAATCTAAGGTAGTTATTTATTTTTTTAAATGGCCGCACCCGCGGCATATGGAGGTTCCCAGGCTATGGGTCGAATTATGAGCCAGCCTACACCACAGCCGCAGCAATGCCAGATCTGAGCTGACTGCATTTGCGACCTACACCACAGCTCATGGCAATGCCGGATCCTTTAACCCACTGAGCAAGGCCAGGGATCTGAGCGAGGCCAGGGATCGAACCTGCAACCTCATGGTTCCCAGTCGGATTTGTTAACCACTGCGCCATGACGGGAACTCCTTCAGTTACTCTCTTTAACTTGCCTTTCTCTCTCCTTCCATCGTGCTTACTTGGCAAAGCCCCATCAGTGGTTATTAACCCACTGAGTGAGGCCAGGGATCGAACCTGCAACCTCATGCAACCTCATGGTTCCCAGTCAGATTTGTTGACCACTGTGCCATGACGGGAACTCCTTCAGTTACTCCCTTTAACTTGCCTTTCTCTCTCCTTCCATCGTGCTTACTTGGCAAAAACCCCATCACTGGTTAAACTAACTTTCTGCCCTTCTTTGCCCACACCAAGCAGGTGAATGTGGCTGGGAAGAAACACACGATCATGGATTAGTCTCACTTTAAATCAAGAATATAAACTTCAGGCGATCCCTGAGCAATTCTATCACGTTGCCCTAATCAATTCACTCTTCTAAACAAGTATTTCACACTATTCCTTCTCACTCAGCTAATGACCCTGCTTCTTATTTCACTGGACAATAGAAGCAATAAGAAGAAACCATCGATATGTTCCATCACAAAATCTGCAAACCTATGACATATGTGCTCTTTATTCTTTTCTCCTGCCTCTGATGGATGGATTGTCCATCTCATCTAAGCCCGATACTGTGATGGAATCTCCTCCCTCAAGGAGTTGACTGCACCAATTATCTCCCTCTCTACTGGCTTATTCCTATCAGTGGAAAACAAGCTGTGATAATCCTTAATTCTGCATACATTCCAGCTACTGCGCCTTTCTCTGTTCCCCGTCAGAACACTATTTCTTTCAAAATCTCATGATGTTCACATCCGCTATTTATTTACAGTCTGTCTCAAAACTGCTCCAATCAGACGTTCATTCGTCCCACTTCACCTCCACTCGCCTCATTAAGGTGCCCGATCACCTTCACGTTACGAAACCCAAAGGCCATCTTCAGTCCTCTCTGACTTGACTCAGTAATAGCATGTGGCAGTTGGTGACTTCTTCCTCCTGGTGACAGTTTCTCCTTTCAGCTCCCAGGACTTCTCTCAGCCTCCTTCCTACCTCGCTGGCACTTTGCTCCAATCTCCCTCGCCAGACCCATTTCCTCCTCCCGGCCTACAAACAATGGGGCCTCAGGGTGTGGCTCCTGACCTTTGCTCTAGGCTAGATCTAGCCACACTTACACTGAGCTGTCAACCTGTTAGTTCTGGATGGTTAATCTGGATGCTTATTCTGCTGTGTGAGCCTTTGCAGGCCGAGGCCGACTTGGAACCCTCAGAGGAAGTGCTCAAGCTACCCACGTGTGTGTGGGCGTCTGTACCTGGTAAGTCTCGATGGGGCGGTTTTCCATGTTGAGATCCCAAACTTTGACGGTCAGATAGTCTCTGGTCATGATATACCTCCCACTGTGGCTGAACTTCACATCCGAAATCGAAGAGATAATTTCAGAGAAAAACGACCTGTTGCTTGGATCTTCCGGCTCCTCAAAGACTGCGGGACAAAAGAAAAACAAGACAAACTGAGTCCATCCTTAACCCCTGCACTGATGTGTTGGGACCAGCTAGAAAGCCAACAGTCTAGCTTGGAGTAGGGCTGGAATCTGTAGCATGGAAGTTGCCAACGGAACTGGTCAGCTCCCTGGCAGCAGAAATAGCTGTCACTGGTTCGGTATTTTGTTTCTCATGGAAGGACTCCCATGGGACTTGTCCCATTCACAGATCTGGCCCTGACCATTCACAGGCTCCCTGTCTGTGTATCTAAGTCCGTTTCATGTTTCACTCTGGTCTCTCTGGGTATCACTGAACATATGCTTAAACATTTTTTTATACTTACATCTCCACAAAAAGTATGAAAAGTTTAAGTGTATGTTCAGTGATACCAATTCTATGGTATATGAATTATATCTCCAAAAAAATTCATATACCATAGAATTGGTATCACTGAACATACACTTAAACTTTTTATTCTTTTTTTGGAGATATAATTCATATACCATAGAACTGATTCATCTAAATTTTATAGTTCAATAGTTTTTTTTTAGTATAATCACATAATCATGCAACCATCAGCAGTCTAAATTTAGGATATTTTCACCCACCCCCACCCCAAAACCCCCAACAACTCCATACCCATTAGCAGTAACTCCCCACTCCCTATTCATGCAGCCCTAGGTGACCGTAATCTATCTTCTTATTTTATGAAATTCCCTATTCTATAAATATCATGTAAATGGAATTATACAGTGTGTTTTTTGGTGACTAGCTTCTGAAGTGTGATGTTTTGGTGGATTATCTATATTGTGGCACAATTCATTTCTTTTTATAGTGGAATAATATTCCATTGTATGAGACTGACATGCTGCCCACTGTGCCAAGGTGGCCAGCTAACACCACAGAAATACAAAGGAACATAAGAGACTAACACTCAGCTATACACCAAAAAATGGACAACCTATAGGAAATGGACAAATTCTTAGAAAGGTACAACCTTCCAAGACTGAAACAGGAAGAAATAGAAAATATGACTGGACCCATCACAGGTACTAAAATTGAAACTGTGATTAAAAAAATTCCAAAAAACAAAAGTCCAAGATCAGACAGCTTCACAGGCAAATTCTATCAAACAAACATTTAGAGAAGAGTTAACACCTATCCTTCTGGAATTCCCCCAAAAAAATTGCAGAGGAAAGAACACTCCCAAGTTCATTCTATGAGGCCACCATCACCCTGATACCAAAATCAGACAAAGACATGACAAAAAAAATCACAGCTCAATATCACTGGTGAATATAGATGCAAAAATCCTCAACAAAATACCAGCAAACCAAATCCATCAATATATTAAAAGGATCATACACCATGATCAAGTGGGATTTATTCCAGGGATGCAAGGATTCTTCAATACCTGTAAATCAGTCACTGTGATACACCACCATTAATCAACTAAAGAATAAAAACCCTACAGTCATCTCCATAGATGCAGAAAAAGCTTTTGACAAAATTCAACACTCATTTTTGATAAAAGCTCTCCAGAAAGTGGGCATAGAGTGAACATGTCTCAACATAATAAAGGCCATATATGACAAAACCATAGAGGAGAACATACCCAATGATGAAAAGCTGAAAGCATTTCCTCTAAGATCAGAATGAGACAAGGAATTCCACTCTGGCCACTTTTATTCAATATAGTTTTGGAAATCCTAGCCATGGCAATTAGAGAAAAAAATAAAAGGAATCCAAATTGGAAAAGAATAAGTAAAATTGCCATTGTTTGCAGATGACATGATCCTATACATAGAAAATCCTAAAGATGCTACTAGAAAACAATTAGAGCTCATCAATGAATTCAGTAAATTTGCAGGATACAAAATACATTTGTCTTGCATTGCTTTACACAAACAATGAAAGAGCAGAAAGAGAAATTAAGGAAACAATCCCATTTACCATTGCATCAAAGAGAATACAATACTTAGGAATAAGCTTACCTGAGAGGCCAAAGACCTGTACTCTGAAAACTATAAGACACTGTTGAAGGAAATGAAAGATGACACAAACAAATAGAAAGAAATACTGTGTTATTGGATTGGAAGTATCAACCCTCTCCATATGCCTATACTACTCAGTGTGATCTACAGGTTCAGTGTAATCCTTACCACATTACCAATGGCGTATTTCACAGATCTAGAACAAATTTTTTTTTTTATTTTTGTGGAAACAAAGATCCCAAATAGCCAAAGCAATCCTGAGAAAGAAAAATGAAGCTGGAGGAATCAGGCTCCCTGACCTCAGACGATACTACAAAGCCACAGTTATCAAAACAGTATGGTAGTGGCACAAAACCAGAAATATAGCTCAATGGAACAGGACAGAAAACCCATAAATAAACCTACCTCACCTAGTCAATTAGTCTATGACAAAAGGGGCAAGAAATATACAATGGAGAAAATACAGTCTCTTCAATAAGTGGTGCTGGGAAAACTGGACAGTTACATGTGAAAGAATGAAATTTGAAATTCTCTGACACCTAACAAAAAAAAACCTCAAAATGGCTTAAAGACATAAATATAAGACCAGGTATAAAACTCTTACAGGAAAACATAGGCAGAGCACTCTTTGATATAAATTGCAGCAATATCTTTTTGGCTCCACCTCCCAAAGGAATGGAAATAAGAACAAACTGGACCTGAATCAAGAAGAAATAGATCAAATGAACAGATCAATCACTAGAAATAAAATTGAATATGTAATAAAAACACTCCCTACAAACAAAAGTCCAGGACCAGGTGGCTTCACAGGCAAATTCTACCAAACATACAAGGAGGAAATTATACCCATCCTTCTAAAACTTTTCCAAAAGGTCGAAGAAGAAACACCCCCAAAGACACTCTATGATGCCACCATCACCCTAATACCAAAACCAGACAGAGACACTACCAAAAAAAAAAAAGAGGAAAGAAAATTATAGGCCACCATCTTTGATGAATATAAGCACAAAAATTCTCAAAAAAATTTTAGCCAACCAAATTCAACAACACAGAAGAAAGATCATACACCACAACCAAGTGGGATTCATTCGAAGTTCACTAGGATGGTTTAACATACACAAATCAATCAATGTCATACACCACATTAACAAAAGAAAAGTGAAAAACCACATGATTATCTCCATAGATGCAGAAAAAGCATGTGACAAAATCCCACAGTGATTTATGATAAAAACTCCTAGCAAAGTGGGTATAGAGGGAACATACCTTAATATAATACTCTACTCAACAGAGAAAAAGCTGAAAACCTTCCCACTAAAATCTGGAACAAGACAAGGAAGCCCACTCTCATCACTTTTATTCATCATAGTGTTGGAAGTCCTAGCCATGGCAATTGGACACACAAAAGAAATGGGAGGTATCTAAATTGGAGGAGAAGAGGCAAAACTGTCACTGCATGCAGATGGCATGATACTATATACAGAAAACCCTAAGGACTCAAACCAAAAACTACTCAAACTGATCAACAAATTCAGCAAAGTAGCAGGGTATAAGATTAACATTCAGAAATCAGTTGCATTTCTGTATACTAATAATGAAATATAAGAAAAGGAATACAAAATACAATACCTTTTAAAATTGTACCCCAAGAAATCAAATATCTGGGAATAAACCTGACCAAGGAGGTGAAAGACTTATATGCTGAGAACTATAAAACATTAATCAGGGACTTTAAAGAGGATGCAAAGAAATAGAAAGATATTACATGCTCCTGGGTTGGAAAAATTAATATTGTAAAAATGGCCATACTACCCAAAGCAATCTACAGATTCAATGAAATCCCTATCAAATTATCCAGGACATTTCCCCCAGAACTAGAAAAAACAATCCGAAAATTTATATGGACCCACAAAAGACCCAGAATGGCCAAAGCAATCCTGAGGAACAAAAACCGAGCAGGAGGCATAACTCTCCCAGACCTCAGACAATATTACAAAGCTACAGTAGTCAAGACAGTGTGGTACTGGTACAAAATAGACATACAGACCAATGGAATAGAATAGAGAACCCAGAAATAAAACCAGATACCTACAGTCAATTAATCTTTGACAAAGGAGGTAAGAATATAACATGGGAAAAAGACAGTCTTTTCAGCAAGTCATGCTGGGAAAACTGGACAGCTGCATGTAAATCACTGAAACTAGAACACACTCTCACACTGTGTGCAAAAATAAACTCAAAATAGCTTAAAGACTTAAACATAAGACAAGAAACCATCAAACTCCTAGAAGAGAATATAGGCAAAACATTCTTTGACATCAACCATACAAATGTTTCCTTAGGTCAGTTCCCCAAAACAATAGAAATAAAACCAAAAATAAACCAGTGGGACCTAGTCAGACTTACAAGCTTTTGCACAGCAAAGGAAATCATAAAAAACAAACAAACAAACAAAAAACCCCTATGGAATGGGAGGAAATAGTCGCATTTGATGCAACAGACAGGGCTTAATCTTCAAAATATACACCTCAACAGCAAGAAAACTAGTAAGTCAATTGAAAAATGGGCAGAAGAACTGAACGGACATTTCTTCAAAGAAGATATACAGATGGCCAACAGGCACATGAAAAGATGCTCAACATAACATCAGTAATCATGAGAGAAATGCAAATCAAAACTATTATGAGGTATCACCTCACACCAGTCAGAATGGCCATCATTAAGAAGTCCACAAATAACAAATGCTGGAGAGGGTGTGGAGAAAAGGGAACCCCCCTACACTGTTAGTGGGAATGTAGGCTGGAACAACCACTACGGAAAACAGTATGGAGGTACCTCAGAAAACTAAATATAGAACTGCCATATGACTCAGCAATCCCACTCCTGGGCATATATCCAGACAAAACTTTCATTCAAAAGGATACATATGTTCTATGTTCACTGTAGCATTATTCACAATAGTCAAGACATGGAAACAACCTAAATGTCGATTGATCGATGAATGGATTAAGAAGGTGTAGTATATATACGCAATGGAATACTACTCAGCCGTAAAAAAGAACAAAACAATGCCATCTGCGGCAACACAGATGGAACTAGAGATTTTCATACTAAGTAAAGTGAGTCGGAAAGAGAAAGCCAAATACCATATGATATCACTTATATCTGGAATCTCATATATGGCACAAATGAACCTTTCCACAGAAAAGAAACTCATGGACTGGGTCACTTTGCTGTACAGCAGAAAACTGACAGAACACTGTAAACCAATTATAATGGAAAAAATAAAAATCATTATTAAAAAAAAGGAAAGACAAAAACCACATGATATCATTTACATCAGGAATCTAATATGAGGCACAAATGAACCTATCTATAGAAAAAAAAATGTTATGGAAATGGAGAACAGACTTCTGGTTACCAAGAGGGAGGGGGAGGGTGCGGGATGGACTGGGAGTTGGGGGTTAGTAGATGCAAACTATTGCATTTGGAGTGGATAAGCAATGAGATCCTGCTGTATAGCACAGGGAACTATATCTAGTCACATGTGATGGAACATTTGGAGTGGATAAGCAATGAGATCCTGCTGTATAGCACAGGGAACTATATCTAGTCACATGTGATGGAACATGGTGGAGGATAATGTGAGAAAAAGAATATATATGTGTATGACTGGGTCACTTTGCTATAGAGCAGAAATGGATAGAACACTGTCAATCAACTATAATAAAAAAATCCTAAAAAAACCCCAAAACAAATTGGGTGTAATTAAATTTAAAAGCTTCTGCACAGCAAAGGAAGCCATAAAATAATAAAAAGACAGTCCACAGAATGGGAGAAAAATATTTGAAAACAAAGTGACCAACAAGGAATTAATCTCCAAAATCTACAAAAAATCTCATACAGGTTTATATTAAAAACAAACAACCCAATCAAAAAATGGGCAGAAGCTCTAAACAGACATTTCTCCAGAGAAGACATACAGATGACCAAAAAACACGAGAAAATGCTCAACATCTCTGATGATTAGACAAATGCAAACAAAACTGCAAAGAGGAATCACCTCACACCAGTCAGAATGGGCATCATCAAAAAGTCTACAAACGATAAATGCTGGAGAAGGTGTAGAGAAAAGGGAAACTTCTCTACTGTTAGTGAGAACGTAAATTGGTGCAACCACTACGGAGAACAGAATGGAGGTTCCTTTAAAAACCCAAAATAGAACTACCATGTACTCCAGCAATCCCACTTCTAGGCATCTATCCACAGAAATCTGTAATTCAAAAAGATACATGCAGCAGTTCCCGTCATGGCGTAGTGGAAATGAATCTGACTAGTTTCCATGAGGATGCAGGTTCGATCCCTGGCCCCACTCAGTGGATTAAGGATCTGGTGTTGCTGTGAGCTGTGCTGCAGGTTGTGGACGTGGCTTGGATCCTGCATTGCTGTGGCTGTGGTGTAGGTCGGCAGCTGTAGCTCTGATTCGACGTCTAGCCTGGGAACCTCCATATGCTGTGGGTGCAGCCCTAAAAAGACAAAAAAAGAAAAAGAAAAGAAAAAGATACACGCACCCCATGTTCACTGCAGCACTATTTACCTTAGCTAAGACACAGAGGCAACTTAAACATCCATCAACAGAGGAATGAATAAAGAAGAGAGATACAATGGAATATTACTCAGCCATAAAAAATTTCATTTTCAGCAAAAATGGATGGACCTAGAGATTGTCACACAAGTGAAATAAGTCAAAGACAAATACCACTTCCACGTGGAATCTTAAAGTGATACAAATGAACTTATTTACAAAATGGAAACAGAATCACAGACTTTGACACCAAACTTATGGTTACCAAAGGGGACACACTGAGGGGGAAGGAAAAATTGGGAAGTTGGGATCGGCATATATACGCTACCAAATACAAAATCCATAAGTAACAAAGACCTACCATATAGCACAGGGAAATCTACTCAGTACTCTGTGATAACCTATACGGGAAAAGAATCTGAAAAGGAATAGATCTGTGTATATGGACAACTGATTCACTTTGCTATACACCTGAAACTAACACCACATTCTAAGCCAACTGTACGCCAATAAAGTTTTTAAGAAAAGGTTAAAAAATTCCATCATATGAACAGACTACGTTTTGTTCATCATCAGTTGATGGACATTTGGGTGGGATCTAATTTTTTTGGCTATTATGATTAATGCTGCTATGAATATTCATGTACAAGTTTTTGTGTGGACACATGTATTCCTATCTTTTGGATCATGGTGTTTAATAGCGGGATTTTGCTGTCAGACTGCCTAGGGCATAAGGTCAGACCACCATTGACTAGCAGTGTGACCTTGGGCAAATTATTAGCTTTCTGGAGTGCCTGTCATGACTCAGGGGAAACAAATCCACCTAGCACCCATGAGGACACAGGTTCGATCCGTTGCCTCAGTAAGTGGGTTAAGGATCCGGCGTTGCCTTGAGCTGTGGTGTAGGTCGCATACGTGGCTCAGATCCCCTGTTGGAGTGGCTCTGGCGTAGGCCAAGGGGTTACGGCTACAATTCGACCCCTAACCTGGGAACCTCCATATGCCTTGGGTGTAGCCCTAAAAAGACCAAAAAAAAAAAAATTACTTAACTTTTCTGTGTCTCAGTCTCATAGGTAATGTGTGGCTATAGTACCTTTTGTGTATATTTTCTCTTTGCTTTGATATCCAGGTGCTTATTATTTTTCAATACATTCAGGAGATTTCCGCTTACGGGAATAAAAGGCGCTTACAGGAATGAAAGGCACTTACAGGAATAAAAGACATTGAAGCTTATTGTAAGCTACTTTAATTCATCCTTCTAACCTTGTTTTTGAACTTCTCTGGTTCAAATTGAATGTTCAGAACACAGCTTGATGTTTTCTATTTTTATGCCCTGCCTGATCATTCCTGCTTTGTTGTTTCAAATTCTGTTTGACCCCTATGCCTTATCTTTTATATATTATTCTAGCTCCCAATGACCTTTTCTTTTCTCCGAAACCCCTGCACACATGGTCTGGCCCATTCATTTAGCACTCGCTCTGCTACTCTCCCACTGAAAGTATCTTTTCTCACATTAGTATTTAACAATCCCCATCTTACCTTAACTAGGATGTGAGCTTCTTGAGGGCAGGGTGTTGTTTTTTTCCTGTCTTTGTACTGAGACTCTAGCATATAAATGCTTGATCCGTATTTGTTGCTTGATTGGAACCAGAGTCAGATAAATTAATGAAACTTTTGCCTTCTGGTTGCTTAGCATGTATAATGCACATCTATATGTATTTGCTTATATTTAATTATTTTTGATGTACAATAATGGCATTTGAGTACCGTTTCACTTAACAACTGTTTCTATCACTATTTTAGGCTGAACCAAAACCAGCCTGCAGCTTCCTAACTCATTTGCCAAGCTCCTTCCTGTCCATTCAACACACTCACAGAATCACCATCAAATTCTGCTTAGCAAATCTCATGTATGAATTGTCTTCCAAACCTTGCTGAATGAAACCATGAACCAAACCAAAACAGCAGTTTTCACAGGACCATTTAAAAGAGCAACAAAACTCCCTGATCAATCAGAATTGAACCTCAAACAACTTGAAACCCACTGAAATAAAAACACGAACTCATTACAGGGTCTGACCCACTGTCTCTGTCTGTGCCCTCACCTCTTGGGCTTCGATTGAGCAGAATTAAGGCCCCTGGCCTCCGACTGGTGTCCTCAGAGTTGAGATCTGGATTTTCTCCTTTAGTTTCCATTCAAGGTAATCTCATTAGGACGGGGGACTTAGAAACTCCAGGCATGCCCCATACGAACGTCCCCGTAGAAAGAGGAACGGGGCCCTGAGGCGTGGTCACCCCCTACCTTGCATCTGCAAACAGGAAGGGCTCTCCAGCTGCCTCTGGAGGCAGTCACTTCCTGCCTCTATCATTTACAAGCTGTTCACATTTTATTTCCTGCTCTGGGGTTCTGTTTTCCCAGCTACAGAGTGAGCAGGCATGCTGTTTGGCATATACTCCCGGCACAGAGTAGGTCCTCAGTCAATGTCAGTTGCAGTTTTTATCATGAAAAGCAGGCACTGATTCAGTACTAGCCAGTCATTAAGATGCTCACAGGGGGAGGGAATAAACTAGGAGTTTGGGATTAGCAGATACAAACTACTGTATATAAAAGAGAAAACAAAGACCTACTATATAGAACAGGGAACTACACTCAACATCTGGTAATGTGAATATGAATAGAAATGAATATGAAAAGAAAAACATATATATATGTATATGTGTGTATATATATATGCATATATACACACACACACACATTTTGCTGTATGTACACCAGAAACCAGTTACCACTGAGCCACAACGGGAACTCCCAAAAGTCCACTTTTTTTTTTTGGTTTTTGGGGCTACACCTGCGGCATATGAAATTCCCTGGCTAGGGGTCGAATGAGAGCTGCAGCTTCCAGCCACAGCCACAGCCATAGCAACAAGGGATCTGAGCTGTGTCTGTGACCTACACCATAGCTCACGGCAATGCTGGATCCTTAACCCACTGAGTGGTGCCAGGGAACGAACCCGCATCCTCATGGATACTCTTTGGGCTCCTTAACCACTGAGCCACAACGGGAACTCCCCAAAAGTCTCTACTCTGAGTCATGATGCACTTCTGCCTGTACCATGTGCAAGACCTTATTTAAGGAGCTGTAAGGAGGTACCAGGGTAGAATCCACATAGAAGCTATAAGGCTGGAAGGCTCTTTTTTTCCTAGTTATCACACTAAGTATCTTTTATTGTGCATTAATTAGGGGAAATTAGTGCAAGGGCCCTTAATGATGATTAGTCCTACTCCAGCCTGTTGATACTCCCCGAGTCCTGAAGAGAATGACTGTTTCAAACACGTAAGGAGCAAAGCATCTACACCAAGGGCTCATGGATTCAAGCCTCGCCGCATCACTGGCTAGTGCAAGCTGGGCCACCTAGGACCTGGTGTGACCCCATCAAGATCCGCACCACTAGAAGCCCAGGCCCTCATGCCATCTCTCAGCCCTAGATTCTCATCCCAGTGGCCTGTCAGCAGTGAGGCAGCCTTTCTTCCCTCTGTCCCTCGACCCCCAGTTTGTGTGTACTGACATTTAATATATTTGCCTCTCCTAATAGAATGCAAGCTCTATGAGGACAGCGGTTTTTGTCTATTTTGTTCTGCTCTATTCCCTGGAATATGGCAAATGAATGAACAGTGATAAGCCGTTTTAATTTTTAAGTGAAAACACTGCCTATGTATCAACCAGGTCCTGAAAGGAGCCCACAGAAGCAATGCTTTATTCACCCAGATTTATTTAAGTCCTTGAAAAATAAGAAAAAAATACAAGTCATCTTCATTCAGGGTTTTCATGAATTCAGGGAGCAATCACTTATCGGTGATTTAAGTGTCTTGATGTGCACGAACACACAGGCACTGCACTTAGGACCTTACTGAGAGCATACGAAATAGAACGCATGTGGTGGGTAGATGCCTGCTAGGTCCTGCACGCTATCAAAAGAGACCCGGTCCCGCCCTCATGGAACTCACAGGCTAGAGGACGAGAGCAACACAAAACAGTCTGTACATTTCACTGCAGACATGAATGGGTGAACTTTTGCCACATGAGCAGAGTGGGGAATGAAGGTGCTGGGGAACCAGCGAGGGGGTTGCACATGCGACATTACTGTGTTCGGTGTAGTTTACCGAACACGTGGTGAAAGAGCATCCGGTGCGTGAATGACAGATCTGGAGACAAATCAGAGCTGGTATTTCTCCTGAAGACCCTAGGCTTGGCATTCGAAATCTTGCTCATCTGCAGGGTTTCTGACTAGCTCCCAGAAAATAAAGATGTCAAGAGAAGAAAAGAAGAACCGTGGCAGAGAGAGGAAGCAGGCTTGAAGAGAGTCCTAACAGCTCAGACCCCATCACTGGGGAGGTGTCAGATGCACCAACAGAGACCCCCCAGCAACAACAACGATCGCGACATCTGCTACCACTTTTTTGGTCCTTATGCTTTGCATCCATGATCCCTTTTAAGGCTCAAACTTAGGCGCAAGGTAGTCTTCCTCTCACTGTCCTTATTTCTAGATGAGACAGACAAGGACAAGCTGGGTAACTTGCCCAAATCACACAGCCAGTGAGTAGCAGAGATGGGCTTTCTATGGACCTGACTCCACAACCGGTCCTTTCCTTACTCTGCCAGTATCACGTCTCTGTTTGAGCAAGTGGGCTCCCTCCTATTTTAGATATACCTGTGCGTTCCCACTTCCATGGCTCTGCCCCCTCTTAGCTCTTCCTGTGCTCGTCCTGGGGTCCTGGAAAGAACCTGGGACTGGGAGTCAGAGATGCCGGGTCGGAATCCAGGCTGGGCACTAATTAGGCAGCTCCTGACAGTACCTCGAATCTGCTGAGCGCTTACACCGTGTGCTTTACACGTATTAACTCATTCGATATTCACAGACATTATTTCCGTTTTCTGCAAATCAGCCCAATCAGTCAACAGAGGCATCGAGGTTCTATAGCCCGTAGGAGGCAGAGCCAGGACTGGAACTCAGCCTGCTTCATGTCTCTGCTCTTAACCTCTGTCCTCCCGCCTCACAGCACAACCACCCGCTCTGGACCTATTCCTTGGTCTGTAACGTGGAGGAGGTAGGACTGCCCACCAGGTCCTTCCCAGTTCTCCGAGGCTAAGGTCTATGAATTCCGCTGGCCTTGGTTTTCAGCTTCCCTTTCCTTTTTTTTTTTCTTTTTAATTTCTCAGTTTTTTTACCTAACAATATACTCTATCAGGCAAACCAGAGATGAACAACTTTTTTTTTTTTTGGCTTTTTAGGGCCACACCTGTAGCATGTGTAAATCCCAGGCTGGGGCTGAACTGGAGCTGTAGCCACCAGCCTGCGCCACAGCCACAGCAACGCGGGATCTGACTGGTGTCTGCGACCTACACCACAGCTGGCGCAACGCTGGATCCTTAACCCACCGAGGGAGGCCAGGGATCAAACACGCAACCTCATGGGTACTAGCGGGCTCGTTACCCCTGAGCTGCAATGGGAACTCCCTCAGGGCACTATGTTTAAAAGCACTATTGTCTCCAAGCAGAAACACACCAGTGCGCGTGCGCACACAGTACGTCCTGGTACAACTGCTGAAAAGCAGGGTCAGCTTCCTTCCCCCAGTGCTCACGACTCCAGGCTGGCCTTCCCACAGCGACTTCGGCAGATCCCGCAGGAATAGGTCAGGCAATCCAGATGCTGAGGTCAACTGAGCTTTGGGAACTCTGACTCATTTTGGGGGTTGATAATGCAATTAGCCGATTAAAAGTGCTGAGAAGTCCCACAGCTAAAAGACAAAAAAGTTTCTTTTATCTAGGAGTCCAGGTTTCTCAACCTTTGCAGTACTGAATTTTGGACCCTTGTATGGGACGCGGTAGGATATTTAGCAACATCCCTGGCCTCTGCTCACTAAGCGCCACACCCCATGGGGACAACCCCAAATGGCTCCAGGTATTGCCCAGTGTCCTCCTGGGGGTGGGGGTGGGACGGGCGACTGCCCCTGGTTGAGCACCACGGCTTTAATCCTCCTTTCAAATCTTACTAGATCACACCCCTTCCCTCCCCTCCATTCCGTTTTATTTATTTTGACTTGCAGCCCAGAGACGCTCTAGAACGGACTTCCTCAGCACACACTTTGGGCTGCAGTGACACTTCCTTTTAAGTCCTCTAGGCTAGAGTAGGTGTCCTGTACAGACAGTGTTTTGCGTTATAACCTGTACAGACATGGACATGCTTCCACAGAACCAGAAGAATCTTATGTTTGGAGTTACCTTGCACGGTGCCTAGCACAGGGCTTGTGCACCTGAGACAGTGCAGGCAGCGGCTAAGTGAATAAGGCCCCAGAACCGCGGGAAAGAGCTGAAATCACAAATAAGAGACGGGAAGGGGTAAGAAGAAAACTGCTGACTTGAAAGCAACCTAAAAGGTAAGACTGCATTTATTACAAGTGAGGCCCTGGGCCTCCATCCCACACGACGTGGGGGCTAAGTGTGCAGGTGGTTCCAGGCCCAGAGGGCCTGGGCGGAAGTCCAGCTCTGTAGCTTGTAAGTTGTGAGACCTTGGACAGGTAACTTGACAGTTTCCTAGGTTCATTCTCCTTATTTGCAAATAGAGGTAAGAGGGACCCCTACCTTCTAGGGTGGCTGTGAGACAGGTGAGATTTTTCATGTCGGGTGCCTAGCCTAGGCCTTGTACCCAGAATAATGGGGAAGGCTGCAGCAACGGAGAAATGGGTGCTGATTAAGGCACGCGTGGTGTTAAATGAGTCCAAAAGCTTCATGGGTTTTCCCTGGGGCCAGATCTTAAGAGCGACCGGATGTTAAACTGATCTCCAGGTCTTCTAACTGGGCTACTCGGCAGACACGCAGTAGCCTGTCTCTGGCCCATCAGTTGAAATACACCTTCCAGGGTACCTAGGTCTCTCATCTGGTGCTGCACAATGTCACCACAGCCTGGCTCCGAGGACTCAGGTGGGTCAGGAGGCAGAGGAACTGAGGAGGGATGAGAAAGGGACGGGCTCAGAGTCGCGCCCAGCGCTTTAAGCGCTGACTCTGCTGACATCCTTCTCTGCAGAAGCACAGCTGGCATGCTTTTCCGTTTGGAGACATGGCTGACAATGTCCCCGTGACGGGGACACGACTGGCAGCTTTCCTACAGAGGAAGGCAGATGGCAATTTTCCTTCAGCGATACACGGGCAACAGTTTTGCCCCCAGAGAGGAAAGGCTTGCTGACTGAGACAGAGCCAGTAATTTCTACTCTGCAGAAGACACATCCGATAATTTTGCCCAGTGAGAGACATGGTCAATAGTTTTCCCACAGAGAGTATGTCCATGGACCAAGGATGCTGGCCTTTATCCAGTGGAGGACAGTGAGAGATGAAGTTTAAGATTTAATTAGTGCTATTGTACTACCATGGACCTAATGACACAGTCTCTAGACACGGGCTGGAGGCTAGAACTTAGATCGCAGGAAGGCTCAGAGGATTCTAAACTGGGAAGCACTGAAGCCCAGTGGCTCAGCCGTGGCAACGTGCTTTTCATACAGTCCTTCCTTAAGTCTACAAACGATGGTTCAGCGGTGAACATGGCAGCAACACAATACGGGGCACGGGGGAGCACGAGCTATTCATCTAGAAGAGATGACACTAGTTCCTGACTTTGGTACAAGTTTTCACAGTATTTCTACATGTATTCTACTTTATAAATATCGCTTTTAATAAATAATCATTCAAAGTGAAGGTATAATGAGTTAAAAAAAAATTTTTTTCCCAGACAGAAAAAGTGGACCAAAAATTCACAGGGGGCCGATGTGGGGAGACAGCCTGGTGTGAGGGGATCTGGGCTGGTTTGACTGGGGGAGGCTTAGTAACGAGCTGAAATAGACAGATTAGAGGCTGGCAAAATTCTCCTATAAAAAGCCAGAGAGCAGATAGTTTAGACTTTGGATGATGTTTGGTCCCTGCTGTAACAACTCAGTTTTGCCTTTGTGGTCTGAAAGTAGCAGAGACAGTAAGTAAACGGATGAGCATGTACTCCAAGAAAGTTCTACATATGGACACTGAAATGTCCATTTCATCTAATTTTTTTTTCTTTTTAGGGTCTCAGCTGTGGCATAGAGGTTCCCAGGCTAGAGATTCGAATCAGAGCTGTAGCTGCGGGCCTATGCCACAGCCACAGTCACAGCCATGTCGGATCTGAGCCACACCTGTGACCTGCCTTGAAACTCACAGCAACGCCGGGTCCTTTAACCCACCAAGCCAGGCCAGGGATCGAACCTGCATCCTCACGGATGCTAGCTGTGTTCATAACCTGCTGAGCCACAACAGGAACTCCAACTTCATCTAATTTTTATGTGTCATAAAACAGTTCTTTTTTTTTCTTAATTTTTGCTCAGCCATTTCAAAATATAAAAACTTTACTCTTAACTAGAGTTGTGGCAAAACAGGTGGTGGGGGGATTTGGCCTGTAGACCGGTTTGCTGTCTCTGAGCCGCTGCAGAGACAGTGCCAAACCCTTGACCCGCTGGGCCACGGCAGGAACTCCCAAGCACTCTCCAGCCAGCGTGAACTGACCGGCTGGTGGGTGTGTGGCGCTCTGACAGGGGTGAGGTTGCGAGGATGAGATGGTTAGGAGTCCGTGCCCTTTGGCACTTCCTTCAGCAAAGACTGGGGCCACTTACTGACCACGGCTGGGTTTTTTCTTTCCCCTAAAAGGGAGACAGGTTGCTCATTTCCACGCCCACCCCTCAAGATGTCCACAGTTTAGTCCCCAGAACCTGTGCCAATGTTACATGGCCGAGGGGCCTAGAAGCTGCTGACTCTTGGATCCTTAAAATGGGGAGATTATTCTGGATTGCCGGCTGTTCCCAGTGTAACGGCAGGGTCCTTCTACGTGAAGAAGGGGGCAGGAGGGTCAGGGTTAGAGGAATGTGACGTCAGGACAGCTCCACGGCCACTGCCGGCTTGGAGGACGGAGGACAGGGGCCAGCAGCCGAGGAGGGCGGGCCGCCTCCAGAAAAGAACCCAGCCCTGCAGACCCGCGGGGACACATCTGGGACCTCTGACTTCCAGAACTGGAAGTCAGCTTTCTACTGTTTAGTTGCGGGACTAAGCTTGGTTACTTAGTTTACCAAGTGTGTGGTGACTTGTTAGAGTAATAACGGGAAACAAACACTCCTCTTTCTGTTACTGTCGCCAAAAGGCGGGGGCGACCCCCTCCCTGCCGACTCTGGGAAGCTGCTCTCAGGTCTCCGGGCCCCGGTGGCCCTGCCCGCGGGTCCCTGAAGAGCCGGCACCCTTTCGGCAGCTGCTCCTCTGCGGCCGGCCCGGAGAGTGGGCCAGGACAGCTGTGCCGCTGCCCAGGGAGCTGGCAGACTGTCACAGCTCAGCCGCCCTCTCCTCGCAGCCTCCCTGCTGCCACCTCGGCTGCACCCACAGGCTGACACCAACCAGAGGGAGTCGGCAGGCTCTGGACAGCTCTTCCTGGAGCCCTGCCATATCCCTGCTCGGCCACCCATCGTGACTCCCCCTTGCCAACAGCCACCAGTCCCAGGCGCTCAGCCTGGCGTTCAAGGCCCCAGCCCAGCACTCCAAGTGTCACTGCCCAGGTCTCTTGCTCAGATTCTCCACGGTGACCTGACTGGCCGACTTCTCATTTGCATCGGGGTCAGAGAACTCCCTTCTCCAGGGCCCAGTCAGGTAGTGGAATAGATGAAGTCTGCATGGGCACACTACAGGGAGGGCTGGGGACTGTGGCAAGCTCGAGTGTCCATGCCCTGTTTTCACTCAGCCCCAGCTGATGGACGCCACCCCGAAACGTGGGTCCAGCAGAGCCAGGTCGTTTCATTTGCAAAGACTAAATTTTTCTGAGGCACCCTGATGTTTCACTGTTAGCAACAAATTACAAAGTTTTACTGCGTGGTCACATGGAAGTCTTCTGAAAGCCATGTGGGCTGTTAGCATGCGACCTCCGGTCTAGACGCTGCACTAATGATGGCCGATGTTTATGGAGCGGTTGGCACGTGCTAGAGTTTGATCCATGCCCATTCTCTTCCTGTCTGAGTTTGGGCTGCCATTACAGAATATCGCAGACTGGGCGGCTTACAAACAACAGAAACTTCTCATGGTTCTAGAGGCTGCAAGTCTTAAGAGCAGGGAGCCAGCATGGTCAGGTTCTGGTGAAGGGGGCCCCTCTGTGTTGTAGATGGTCATATTCTTGTTGTGTCTACATGGACACACCTTCTATTCACGAGCGATCTAGCTTCATGACCTAATCACTTCCCAAGCCCCTGCCTCCTATCATCGCACTGGGGGTTGGGACAGCGACACAAATTTGGGGGGTACCGTCAGTCCAGAATACCATCGAGCTCTGCTCCTCTGTTTGTCTGACTCCTTTTCAGCTCTCCAGGCTCACAGTCTCCTCCAGGAAACCTTCCTGGCTCACCCCAGCCTACTGCATCCTTTCCTTCCTCCTAATGGTGAATTTGGCCACTCGCCATCCTTACTGCACATATTCAGAATCTGTAAGCAACCCGAGGTCAGGGACCAGGACGCACGGAAAGGTGGCACCGGTGGCAACAGCAGGTGCTCCCTGCCAGGGAAGAATGATCTCCACTTCACAGCTGGGGCAACGGAGGTGGCACAGAGACGTGGACCCAAAGGACCCCGTGCTGCCTGGGTGAGGACAGCTTCCAAAGGGTTCATCAGCTCTGGGCTTAGATCTTTCTGGTGAATCTGTGATCTGATTGGCTGAGGGCTCACCTGTCAATCTGAAGGCTGAAATTCGGGCTAACGTCCACAGAGAAGTTTGTTCATGGGGGCCCGACTGCCTTCCCTCTGTGAGGGTTAATCGTTCACTGGCCCACTGGGGTGGGTGTCTCTTTGAGAAGTGCAGCTCGGGAAAGTCACTGATGGAAGGAAGGCTCTGAGCATCTTCTCTCCAGCTGGCAGCAGGAGAGGGCGGCTCCAGCCCAGACAAGGCGGTGAGCTGGCAGTGGGCATCTCGACAGGAGCTTAATGAAGAAGTCTGGGGGCAGCAAGGCCCAGCTGTACAAGCCTTCATGTTTGGTCTTTCAATCCATGCTATCCTTCCCTTTGTCAGCAGGTGAGCGGCACAGGTGCCCATGGGCTCTAGGCCTCCTACTGCGGAATTACGTGTTCCTATGGCCAGTGGGCTCCAGGGACGTGATGCAGTGTCCCCAGGCCCCTGGGCCCACTCTACATCACATCTCCCTGCTTGCTTGCTTTTCCTCTCCTCCTTGCTCCCCTCCCTCCCTCCTCTTCCCTTCTTCTCTCTGTCTCTCTATCACAGTTTGTTTCCAACAGGAAGCTCTGTGCAGCTGCTTCAAGAGCAGCTCGAATTCCCGGAGGAGCCTCTGCCCAGGTGGAAGAGTCGGAGAGCGTGTGGCCGTCATTAGGGGTGACCGCTGGGAAGCCGGTTGTCATGGCACCGCGAGGCCAGGGCTGCGCTCCCAAGGCGCCCCCGTTTTCTAGGCTGTCTACATAATCACCGCAACGAGAGGCAGAAACACGGGAAGGGAGAGGGGGGATCCCTGCCGACAGCCATCTCCTTGCAGGGCGGGGACAGAAGGGTCCATCTCGGCACAGACCAAGCACCGCACGGCGGGGCCCTGGCGCAGGCTGGTCACTGCTCCGTTGTCTCTCGTGGCCCCAGAGCTATGCCTCTGCATCCCCGGCCCTGGCTTTCCCTGACTTTCAGCTCTGTGCCTGAATGTTGCTGGAACCTGCATGCCCGGAGCCGTAAGAGCTACCTCGTTGGGATGGATGGAGTCACAGCCTCGCATCCACCAGGCACCGTGTGAGAGTCTTGACCCGATATTCCGTTCCAGCCTGACCACGTGCCCGCTTTACCGATGCAGAAAGGAGGCTCGGACGGTCACGCGTCTTTGTCAGGAGCCAGGAACAGGCAGAGCTAGGCTGTCAACTCAGCTCTGGTTCTACAGCCTTCTACTGTCCCTGCATTCTGCATCATTTCTCCCCCAGTCCAATGACGAGAAAAGGTGACCCCTTCAGCCTGGTGCTCACAGATACGGGGACCCCCCGCCCCCCAACCCAAACCCCCAGCACCACTGAGCACGGCCCCAGTACAATGAACTGAACTGGTCTAAGGATCAAATGTCTGACTGGGACTTCATCAGCTGCGTGTTCTCACCAATCACAGAGAACGGACCGGGGCGGAGATGTCTCTTTATGGACCTAACACCACGCACCAGGGCCAACGCGCAGAACAGTCATCAAACACCCTGTGCGTCTTCCCACCTGCCAGGCCCTCGCCCTGGCCCCAGACACACCATCACCACTTCAGGCCTCCGGGACCTGGAAGCCTCTGGGGTCGGCTGCAGAGAGAGTACACATGTTGCCGTCACTGGAGAAAATAAAAGCTTTACTCCTCGGCAAGCACTTTCGCTTAAGGACTTGGTCACCGGGGAGAAGGGGTCTTCTGTGCCTTGTTCGCTTTTGAATTTGCCTTTAGAATAAGAGACCGCTCCACCCTCGCTGTTGCCCACCCCCTGTGCTGCTTTCCGTCCCCGCCCCGGGGGGTGCTCAGGAAACAAGCGAACCAGAGCGTGCTGATTTCCTGAAAGCCAAGCCCGACCAGTGAAATGCCCATACTGGTTCTGCTCTCCTGGTACCGGCTCAGCCGGTGACCTTCCCTCAGGCCCAGGAGGGCAGAGATGAGAAGCTTTTCTAGGAATTATCTATTTATGGCCGGCTTCTATCATGGGCTTTATACCTGGTTATGAATCGAGGCTCCGCGCCCACCCCTTTTCAAGGGCTGCACCTGCTGCATATGGAAGTTCCTGAGCCAGGGGTATAATCGGAGCTGCAGCTGCCAGCCACAGCCACAGCCACAGCCACAGCCACGGTCACACTGGATCCGAGCTGCATCTGCGAACTACACTGCAGATGGAGGCAATGTGGGATCCTTAACCCACTGAGTGGGGCCAGGGATTGAAACTGCATCCTCGCAGAGACAACCACGTTCCTTAACCCGCTGAGCTATAATGGGAACCCCCATCTAGGCTCCATCCTCGACTTGATCCTTGACTTCATGGAAATCACTTTCCTTTTTGGAGTTTCCATTTCCTTATCTGTAACTCTGTGCTCATGGATTGTTATGATAAGAATAAAACAGGCTTGGAGTTCCCTTCGTGGCTCAGTGGTTAATGAATCCGACTAAGAACCATGAGGTTGCGGGTTCGATCCCTGGCCTTGCTCAGTGGGTTAAGGATCCGGCGTTGCCGTAAGCTGTGGTGTAGGTTGCAGACGCGGCTCGGATCCCGCGTGGCTGTGGCGAAGGCCGGCGGCTACAGCTCCTGTTAGACCCCTAGCCTGGGAACCTCCATATGCCGTGGGTGAGGCTCTACATAAAGGCAAAAAGACAAAAAAAAAATAAAAATAAAAGTAACTATTAAAAAAAAAAAGAATAAAACAGGCTTAAAAAAATGCTAGCTGCTTACTGTGGGCCAGGCGTTGTTTTGCTAAATCCTCAAGACAATCCAAATTTGCAGGCTCCGTTATTGTCCCCATTTTATAGAGCAGGACACTGAGACTTAGAGGTTAAGTGCAAGTCCGATAAATAAAGGTCAAGGGACCCACAGTGGGTGCGTCCGACCCTAGAACCAACACCACTAGCCCCGCCAGCACGCGGGTATCCCCTGCTGTTCCCGTGTTTGCTTTATGCCACTTCGCTTTTATGAAACACCTACGCTCGTATCTGTTTTTGCCAGCCTAACTAAAAGAAAGCCAAAGAGGATTTTCACTTTTATGAAAAAAGCTAACACCCAATACCTTCATTACACACTTGGTTTTAAGAATCATAGCGCTACTGTCTTGTGAGCCACGTATCACATTTCATGTGATGTTGGATCTTCTATAAACACGTCTCATTCATTCATTCATTCGCTATGATTTAGTGTCTATGATAAGTCAGGCACTGTCCCCAGAATGCTTCTACTTCTTAGGGGCTAGTGACCACGTGTTGTCATAATACAAATTTGTAGTTTTGCGCCTAGACAATAACACGAAGACAGAAGATTCGCAGTAAACAGGGACTGGAAAATGCCCCGTGTCAGAACTCTGGGAACACCTAGGATGCAGTGAGGATAACATCTGGCGTCATGGTTCGTGTTAACGTCTCACGGTCTTCAGCACAAACACTACTGGGTCGGCATTTCCTCTCTTGGCTGTTGGGAATCTGAACTTCACATTCAATTTAAAATGAACTTTCTGTTAGCAACCTGCCATGAGTTCGTGTGCTCTTGTCTACCACGATAAGAACACTGAAGCCGTAACTGCATCTTTTATGTCTGCCCATCCCTTTGTGTTCAGCACAATGAATCCTCCCATTTATTGACCGGTCCCTTGCTTTGTTTGATATCACCGTGTTTCCCCTAGGCTCCGTGATCCCATTTTTCTCAGATGGAACTCTTACAGTGACGATTTTACAGCGTTTCAGGAGTTTTCGAATGACACCAACACTTCCAGATGAACTAGCTGAGCCCAGGATTAAGGATGACCATGAAATAAATCCTATGTAAATCCTTGCGTTTTCATTCAAGATGTAAGAGACAATAAAAGCAGGTATCATTGTAAGCCTCCTGGGGGTGAGCATTCCCCTGCCCTCTGGGCCTCTGGGCTGTGCTTGCTGATGATGCCAGGCCAGCAGGTGCTTTGGGTAACTCAGCAGATAAAGGTTCCTGCACTGATGGGGCTGGAAGCTGCTTGAGTGGACAGCAGATGTCACAACGCGGTTATCGATGCCACCTATGGATCTGTCAAAATAGAATTACTCGAACCACACAGGGGGCTCGAATTAGCGGATATACTTAAACATGTGTCACTTACATGTGAGAGAGACTCCCCTTCTGTCTTTATCCGCCAGTGCTGGGCACATGCCCAAGGTGGGAGAAGTCGTTTTTTGAAGCAAGAAATAAACCCTGATCTTTGGTGATAAAACATAATTTACATCGGTGTGTTAGATTTCTCTTTTCTGCTTCTTGATTTCCCCAAGCCGCAGAAAGGAAGAAATACTCTGAGCTCAAAGGGTTTCATGAAGACTGATTAAGATAGTGGATGGGAAGGGGTTCTGTAAATGGCAAAATGCTAGACAGAGGAAGGGACCCATTTCATCATGTTGGGCTTTGGGTTTTTACGTTTTTACAGGAACCTTCCAGTCCACAGAACATGTAAGTTTCCTCCCCCACTACTGGCCCCCCCCCCCACCCCCGGTCTTTGCTGACTCATTCAGTGCCCTTCATAAGCACATGCTCAAGCCAAAAAGCTGGGGGTCGTCCTGGACTCTTAACCTCACCTTCCGCATCTAGTTTTTTTAGGTTCTGTTAATTTTACAAAGTGTAGCCCAAATCTTAGTCTAAGTGTACCATCTCTGTCCAGATTCTCAGCCTCTGCATTTGCTGCTGCTGATTCTCCAGAAACACTTTTCACCGAATCCTGCCTTATTTTATTTACCTATGTGTCTGTTGTCTCTCTCCATCTACTTGGTTAGAGAGCTGTGGGGACAGGAGGTACCGTTTTCCCGGTGCCTGGAATGGCTGCTGGCACGTGGTAGCTACAATAAATATTTGTTAAATAAATGAATAGTAGGTTGATTCCCATCGCTGCATAGAACCCCTCTTCCCTTTACTTGGCCTGCAAATTCCAAAGTATTTCCAAAGCTAGAAATGAACGCACATCGATGGGGTCAGCCCCTCTTTGGGGTGAGCCTCTTCACTTGTGTAAAGAGAAGCACTGCATGCAAATTATCCAACTGCATGCTGATAGCTGTTCTTTAAGTACTTATTTAGCATCTTCGCCATACTAAGTGTAGAAGGGGAAAAGAAAGAGCTCTAGCCATAACGGCGGAATCATTTAGGGGGATGGAAAGAAATGGAAACAGACTTTCGACCTATCCTATCCGGTGCTCCGATGGAGGGCACCTAGTCCTTCTTGGTGAAACTGAAAGAGCGTGGTAGGCAGAATAATGACGCCTCAAGGACGTCCACGTCCCAATCCCTAGAACCTATGGAGAGGCTTCCTTTCTTGGCAAAGAGGAATTAAGATTGTAGTTGAAATTAAAGTTGCTCATCAGCTGACCTTACAATAAGATTAACTTGGATGACCTGTGTGGACGCTGTGTAACCACAGCGGTCCTTAGAAGTGGAAGAGGGCGGCAGAAGAGGAGAGTCAGAGGGATGGGACAGGAGCGGGACTTGTCCTTCTGCTGGTGGCTTTCACAAGGAGAAAGGGACCACCAGTCAAGGAATGTGGACAGTCTTAAGAAGCTGAAA
This sequence comes from Catagonus wagneri, assembly GCA_004024745.2. Classification (NCBI taxonomy): domain Eukaryota; kingdom Metazoa; phylum Chordata; class Mammalia; order Artiodactyla; family Tayassuidae; genus Catagonus; species Catagonus wagneri. The sequence goes on from PVHT021183659.1 coordinate 4,300,010, forward strand.
AAGGCAAAAAACCCCACAAAACCCACAAAAACCAAAAAACACAGTTGTCCACTAACGCTCCCAGAAAGGCACACAGCCCTCCCAACTCCTGGCTTTTAGCCCGTGAGACCCATGGCAGACTTCTGACCCACACGACTGTAAGATGATACATTCATGTTGTTTTTCGTCACTTAGTTTGTGGTGAAGCTGTCACAGCAGCCACGGGCAGCAGATGCAAAGAGGAAGAGGTGAACTCTGCTGCCGCTCTGGTGGGGAGGGACAGGCTAGTCCCCTCCCTGGGGCAAACTTACCCCAGGCCTTCCCTTGACTGGCCTCCCTGGAACCCCCAATTCAGAATGCCACCCAGTGTCTTTGACTGCTTTGCCAGCGATGGCTTGTCACGGACAATGATGACAGGCGAGTGGCCTTGAGACGTGCCAAGCCCAGAGCAGCCAGAGCCACCTGTAACCTCACGGCCAACCTCTCCAGTGCTGCCTGTCTCCGGGGCTGCAGCCACACGCCCCAGCCAAGTTCAGCCTCCGCTGCCATCTCCTCCAAGACCCCTACCGGGGGGGGGGGGGGGGGGGGGGGAGGGGCAGGACCTGGGACAGCGTCACCTGCTAATGAATGACACTTGCCTCCCAAATTAATAAGCCTTCTTGTTCTTAGGAAAACCCACTCAACTGGAGTCTCTGGGATGACTAATTGCCACAACCGGTTAAATTAATCAAAAATGGAAATGAGGAGGGGAAAGGAATTCTCTTCATACGGGGCTCGGGCCTTGCCTGCTCTGCCGCTAATTGCTGCGAAGCTTGAATACCGGGGACACCGGATGGGGGACGGGCTTCAGTGAATTCTGCTGCCTGCAGCAAGGCTCCCGCTTTTCACCCGGCGTGAAGGGTGTCTGTGTGTGTTTGTAACCCTGTCATCAGGCAAAGGCATTTGAATAAAGGCCCTTGTCTTTATAACCTAACCAATCGCCCCTGAAATAAACACTGTTAATTACGCCCCCCAATCTATGCTGATCCCCTTTTGGAAGCCGTGCCAAACCTCAGAGGTTTTAAGATGCCTTGCAGCTGCAGCCTTAGCTGACTACGCCTCTGGACACTTTCCATCAGAGATCAGGGGGATGAGTTTGAGGTTTTTTTAAGAGATCTGGTGGCCTCTGGAACCAGGACGGGGCAATTAAGTCTGTAGATGAAGGTGATGAATGAGACAGTGGATGTCATCTTCTGTACAGCAGCAGGGTTAGCGATACCATCGGAAACGCCGGGGCCGAGGAATCCAGCCCAGGCAGATTATATAAAAGGGAGTCTTGGGAATTCCCGTCGTGGCTCAGTGGAAACGAACCCGACTATTATCTATGAGGATGCAGGTTCAATCCCTGGCCTCACTCAGTGGGTCAGGGATCCGGTGTTGCCGTGAGCTGTGGTACAGGTTGTAAATGTGGCTCAGATCCCGTGTTGCTGTGGCTGTGGTGTAGGCTGGCAGCTGCAGCTCCGGTTCGACCCCTAGCCTGGGAACCTCCATATGCCCAGAGTGCGGCCCTAAAAAGACAAAAACAAACAAACAAAAAAAACCCCAAAAAACGGAGTCTCATGGAATTATCCTTCTAGATGTTAGAAGCAGATCATGTGTTTTCTTCTGCTGCCAAATACCTAGGAGCAGGACAGGAAGAATCCTTCTTTTGGAATTGGACAGACCTGGGTTCAAATCCTGACTCCTTCACTGTGATCTGGGCTAAGTTTCTTCACCTCTCTGGGCTTATCTATAAACTAGTGTTACTGAAACCGGTCGTCTTTGGTTGCTATGAGACTTAATTGAGATACACAAGGTGCACAACAAATATCCACCCCCCTCCCCAGATGCGCCTTTGGAGGAAAACGGAATTTTCTGAGATTGTTAGTTTGGGCATCTTAACTTTGCCCATCTGCCTTGGAAATCAAGTTGTTTTCCCAACAACTACACTATTCGCTAGAACATCTCACACTTTAAGGTCTAAAACGCTTCTACCTTTGCCCCACAGCGTGAAAAGTCAGATTAGCTTCACACCAGACCCAGGACAGGCAGACTTGATGCCAATAGCCGCTTGGATGGCGAGCCTGCCTTGCTTTCATTTTTAAAATTTTTTCATTTTTTTGTCTTTTTAGAGCCTCACCCTCAGCATATGGAGGCTCCCAGGCTAGGGGTTGAATCAGAGCTACAGCCGCCAGCCTACGCCAGAGCACAGCAACGTGAGACCCGAGCCATGTCTGCAACCTGTACCACCGCTCACAGCAATGCTGGATCCTTAACCCACTGAGCGAGGCCAGGGATCAAACCCATGTCCTCGTGGATGCTAGCCACATTCATTTATGCTGAGCCAGGACGGGAACGCCAAGCCTGCCTTGCTTTCATGTGAAGGAGGGGGTTTCTGAGAACGAGTCTTGAGCAGCAGATCGGCCGCTGGGGCAGGGCCTTGCTGCTGGAATGAGTCTGGGCAGCAGACCCCCCCACCCGTAGAGACAATGCAAGAGAAAGATGCTGCAGGGCTGTCCGTGACCATTGCTGAGAGGAGCCCCTGTTCCTCACCTGCTCTTCAAGAGGGTGGTGGCCTCCTTCACCTTCTGTAAGTCCCTAGTACAAGCCACTCCCTCTCCACAGGATGGGACCTCGGGGGCGGGTGAGGAGTGGGGCGGGTCCGGCCAAACCATGATGGAATTAAGATGCCACTGAGGCAGATGTTCAGCATCATCGGGCACTGAGCACGGCGGTCACGTATGTGGCTCATTTCATCCAGCAGGTGTGCGCTGGGATCCTCCGAGGTGCCAGGCAGCCTGCTCATTGCTTTTGCTGCAATTAACAAATGGCCCGAGACGGCCACGAAGCCAGATCGCATGAGCACTTCTCTAGTCTCATCTTTCTTGACCTCCCAGAAGCATCCGACATAGCGGGTCCCAGTATCTTTCTATGTCCCTCTCCTCTCTTGGTTTATGTCCTCAGCTCCACCCCTTGGTTTTCCTCTCGCCCCCCTGGCAGCTCATCCTCAGTGTCTCATAAAAGGCGGCCCGCCGCCCATCCGGCCCCTCTGTTCTGAACTCTCAACTTTGCATCTTTGCCTTCTCTCCTGAGTGACGTCACCCCATCCCCTGGCTTTAAAGACCATGAGAGGCTGCAACTCCTAAATTTCCATCTCCAGCCTAGACCTCTCCACCGACTTCCAGTCTCAGGTATGCATTCGTTTCCAGACCTCTCTAACTGGGTGTTTCCTAGGCATCTCACTCTGGACACATCTGTAAGAGGGCCGTGCTCTTCCCAGGCCTTCCCCAGCCCTATCCGTACGTGGTGCGCTATACCTGCCGTGGCTCAAAACCAAAACCTAAGCGTTCTCAGATCCCTCGCTCCCTGTCACCTCTCCATGTTCAACCTCTCAGCAAGTCCTCTCGGCTTCACCTACTCAGTCGATCCACTTCTGTCCACTTCTCACCCACTGCTACCCCCACCAAGGTCAGAGCCACTATCACTTCTTCCCACACAATGGCCAGATGGGCTCCTGGTGGCTCTCGGTGCCTCCAGGCTTGCCGGCCCTTTTTGGAGAATTCTTTGAAGACCGTAAACAGAATATTCACTTGCCTGCATAGAACTGTCTACTAGCTTCCGACACACAGGAGGAAATCCGGGCACTCTGGCTCTGATCTGCAACACTCTCCATGAGCGGGTTATAGAATACAGTACACAATATACTCTCCATGAGCGGGTTATAGAATGTAATACACAATATAGAATACGTAGTACACGTTTTCAGATGATTTTCTATTCTAGGTTATTACAAGATATTGAATACAGTTCTCTGTGCTCTACGGTAAATCTTTACGTTTTATCCACTTTATATATAATGGTGTGGATTTGTTAATCCCAAACTCCTAACTTGCTGCTTTTCTTTTAAGTTGTTAAAACAAGCTTTACTTTCTCAGGACCCTCTCTCCTTATGAGAGGATTCTGAGTAGGAAACAGGCTTCTTAGCTCCTTATTGTCTTTATTTAAATTTTTTTTATTATAGTTGATTTATAATGTTCTGTCAATTTCTGCTGTACAGCAAAGTGACCCATATATATATATTTTTTTTTTCTATTATCCTCCATCATGCTCCATCACAATTGACTATATATAGTTCCCTGTGCTGTACAGCAGGATCTCATTGCTTATCCCCCGCAAATGCTATAGTTTGCATCTACTAACCCCAAACTCCAAGTCCCCCTCACTCTGTCCTCTTCCCCCTCGGCAACCACAAATCTGTTCTCTATGTCCATGAGTTTTTTTTCTTATTGTCTTAAAAATCAGTTTGAGTCCCCTTTATTCAGAGAGAAACTGCATTTCCTCACCACAGGAAAGTATCTAGGTCACCACCAGACACACAGACCTCCATGGGGAGGTGTCGGGGCTCCATGAGCAGGTTTTTAACCTCTGGTTCCCACCACCTCCAACGAGAGCCGTGCGTACTGTATGCTCATGACGGGGTGGGGGCTGTGCATGCACCTCGGGTCCATGACGGCCTTCCACCCTTCCCGCCCGGAGGAGACGGTCAGTGTTGGCGTCTTAGCCAGGCTGCCTGTGGCGAGAGAGACCCTGGGACCCTCTCTTGGAACTGTCAGCTCCAGGGGCCCTGCTCTGGACGGTCTTCAGGTCTTCTGTTTACGGGCTGAATGGTGTACCTCTCCTCAAATTCTGAAGTCTAATTCTCAGTTCCTCAGAATGAAATTATATTTGGGGGTGGGGTCTTTAAAGAGGTAATTAAATGAAAAAATGAGGTCACCGGGGTGGACCCTAACCCAATATGAGCAGTGTCCTTAGAAGAAGGGGATTTTGGACATGGACAAATGCGGAGAGATGATGTGGGGACGCGAGGGGAAGAAGGTCATCAGCAAGCCAAGGACAGAGGCCGGGAGCAGACCTTTTCCTCAAGGCCTTCAGATGAAACCAACCACGTTGATGCCTTGGGCCAGGACTTGTAGCCTCCAGAAGAGGGAGACAATAAGATTTTGTTTTTCTCAGTACGGAAGGTCCTCAAAAAACTAAAAACAGAGTTGCCACATGATCCAGTAATCCCGCTCCTGGGCACGTACCCAGACAAAACCATAATTCAAAAAAGACACATGCACCCCTATGTTCACTGCAGCACTATTCACAACAGCCAAGACATGGAATCAACCTAAGTGTCCATCGACAGGTGAATGAATGAAGAAGACGTTATACATACGCACAGTGGAATATTAGTCAGCCATAAAAAATGAAACAATGCTGTTTATGGCAACATGGACGGACCTAGAGAATATTATAAGTGATGTCAGTCAGAAAGAGGAGGACAAACATCATATACTATCACTTGCTGTGTAATACAAACTATGACATAAATGAACCTGTCTATGAAAAAGAAACAGACTCACTGACATGGGCAACAGACTGGGGCTGCCAATGGAGGGGGGGTGGAAGGACGGATGGGGAGTTTGGGTTTAGCAGATGCAAACTATTCTAACAGCCTGGATAAACAGCAAGGTCCTACTGTATAGCACAGCGAGCTATGTTCAATATCTTGTAATAAACCATAATGGAAAAGAATATGAAAAAGAATATATATAGATGGATAACTGAACCACTTTGTTGTACAACAGAAATTAACACAACACTGTAAATCAACTATCCTATAATAAAAATGATTTTTCAAAAAGCTTTTTTTTTAAGCTACCCAGTCTGTGGTACTTTGTTACAACACCTCCAGAGAATGAAAACCACCTGCCTGTCTTTCTACCGCACTTGTTCAGTAAAGCCCCATTTGTAGCTGGACGCTACGCTAAGTGTTGGTAAGATAAGGAAAGCCCCTGCCCTACGGAGATTACATTCTAGTCAGGGAGACAGAGGAAAGAAACAAACATCTATAGCTGAGCCCTAAGAAATACTTAAAGAAACAAAATAGGGTGATGCAGTAGAAATAGGGTGCAGATGGGGGTAGCAGAGAAGTCTTCTTTGGGGAGGCGATATTTTCCCCAGAGACCTAAAAAATGAGAGCAGTCCAGCCAAGCGAGGGCGTGTGAAAAGCCCGTGCAAAGGCCCTGAGGCAGGAAAGGGCTGGGTATGCTGAAGGCGCAGGAAGCTGGCCATGGTGGCCAGACTGCAGGAAATGGAGGATAAAGAGGTGGCAGGGGCCAGATTGCCATGGAACAACAGAAAGGAGTTTATTATTACTATTATTATTTTGCTTTTTAGGGCTGCACCTGTGGCTTATGGAAGTTCCCAGGCCAGGGGTCGAACTGGAGCTAGAGATGCCAGCCTACGCCACAGCCAAAGCATCGTGGGATCTGAGCCGCATCTGCAACCTACACCACAGCTCGTGGCAACGCCGAATCAGATCCTTAACCCGCTGAGCAAGGCCAGGGATCACACCCAAATCCTCCTGGGTACTAGTGGAGCTCCTTACCGCTGAGCCACAACGGGAACTTGGGGCAAGGAGTTGAGACTTAATTCCTCTCTCATTTCCTCGGGCATCATTCATCACACCTGGCCAGCCTCTCCAGCCAACTCCCAGCACTCACGCATTAAAAGGGAAAACGGAGATTCGGGTCACCCATCGCTGCTGCCATCAGCACCCTGTTGTTTCAGGCATTAGAACCTCGAAATGCAAACAAAATCCTTGTCACTCCCGCCAGAAGAGATAGAAAAAAAATTGAGAGATGGGGAAGAGAATCGTCCTCTCCACCCCCCGCCCCCCCGCTGAGTATGTAGAGTGAGGGACATATGGAAATTAATATATGCAGCTCTGATAACACGCTTCTCCTCGGCATTTTGATTAAACACCGACGGTTATTAAATACCCGCCTTCTCAGAGCTCATCTCCCAAAGCCAGTGTTGCTTTTCCTTTTGAACTCTGATGAACGGTCTCAATTCCATCTGCACACCTTGGCTGAACCGCGGTCCACGGCAGCCTGGGGTTTGAGGAGGATGGAGAAAATCAATAGGACATGTCAGGCGCGAGGTCAGATTGGACTTGTTTTCCCAGGGCCGCCGCTGCAGCAGCTGAACAAATTGAGATGCTCATCCGAGAAGGTCGGCACTTCGGCCGAGCCAGGAAAATGAATTTCGCTCACTTGATTAGATCAGGAGGCTGGCAGCTGGCCGTGGGAGCACTGCCGGAGTTGGGATGGGGCGTGGGCACGCAGGGCTGTGGCAGAGCCCGCGGGCTGCCGGCGAGCTCCATCTCCCTGGGGATTATCCCCTGGGATCTGCTCCTCGAGGGCTGCGTGGGACTCAGGCTGCAGGCAGGGGTCGCTGGGCCTGATGACTCTTCTCTGTGTTTTTCCTACAGAACTTCTCAGTCTTCAGGTAGCAGCTCAGCGGCCACCACCTTGGGGTCTAAAGTCCTTACGGCCCGCATGCCTCGCTTTCACACCACTTATTACAACTGCAGTGTCGTATCTACCTGTGATTCTCTGATGAACGTCTTTCCTCTTTAGACAGTGTGATGGTTCATCTTAGGCACCAACCTGACCTGGCCACGGGGAGCCCAGATATTTGGTCAGACATTATCCGGGGTGTTTGTGAGTGTGTTTTTGAATGAAGTTAACATTTAAATGAAGAGACTGAGTAAAGCAGATTGGCCTCCCTTGTGTGGGTGGGCCTTATCTAATCAGTTGAAGGCCTGAACAGAACAAAAAGGCTGACCCTCTCTCCAAAAAGGAGAAATGCTCCTGCTTGACTTCTTCAAGCCAGGAAATTGATTTTTTCCCTTCCTTCATGCTTGAACTGGAGCACTGGCCCGTCCTGGGTCACAAGCCTGGCGGCCTTGGGACAAAACTACCCCCTCGGCTCTCCTGAGTCTCCTTCCTGCAGCCCCACTGCAGGTCTTGGAACTTGTCAGCCTCCGTAACTGCATGACCCTAATACTTACAATAAATCTTTCATCTATATAGGTGTGTATATATACATATATATATACACATATGTGTATGAATATTTATATACCTATGAGTGGACACACACACACACACACACACACACACAGGATACAGATCTCCTACTGGTTCTGCTGCTCTGGAGACCCTCACTAATACAGACCTCAGGCTCTAAGAGGGAGGAAAGCAGATCTGTTTTTTTTTTTTTTTTTGCTTTTTAGGGCCGCACCCACAGCATATGGAGGTTCCCAGGCTAGGGGTCCAACTGGAGCTACAGCTGCCGGGCTACACCACAGCCACAGCAATGTAGGATCTGAGCCACATCTGTGGCTTACACTACAGCTCACAGCAACACTGGATCCTTAACCCACTGAGGGAGGCCAGAGATCGAACCTGCGTCCTCACGGATACTAGTTGGATTCGTTTCCACTGAGCCACGACGGGAACTCCAGATCTGGTTTTGATCACCACTCTGTCCCCTGTCTGGCACAGTACCTGACACACAGTGAGCGCTCAACAAGTACAATTAAATAAATCACTAATGGGGCTTATTTACCTGCAGGGAAGGCTGGAGTTTCAGGCCCCTTCTAGCAGCAGGCCTGCAGCACGGAAAGCTCAGGAGTCACTGTGCTGACTGCTGCTGCCGCTTCCTGATGCCTGTGTGCCTGGCCCAGTGCTTGGCTCTTAACCCACCGGCCAGTTACTCCTCACGACCAGTCTGGCCTGTGAAATAGTCTTTATTATTTCAAATGGGACCTTGGGGTTCAGAGAGATTCAGTAACTGGATTGGGGTCACACGGCTGCTGAGTGTCAGACCTGAGCTCTGATTCCAAAGTGTCTACTCTAAACCCTTCTAGTTCCAGAAGTTTCTAAGGCTTTATCCATTTTTTTTTTTTTTGTCTTGAGTTTAGCGCTCATCAAGCCTCCAGCTTCCAGCTTCTTCCTCAATATCCAGCCCTCACGTGGGTCTGTCTGACTCTAGAGCCTAGCCTGGGGTCTGCACCCTGCGCGGTGAACACACAGGCTCCTGGTACCGTTTCTGGCATCTGCTTTGGGTTGGTGGCCCTTCAAGGCTGGTTGGACAGCTCAGGTCACGTCATACACAGTATGTCCCAGCCTGACCCCAAACCCTTTGCTCCCCTTCAGTATGGTGTATTAGTCCATGAGCCATACGCCATGTGTGACAACCCCTAGGCAACCATTTCATTATTGAATATATATTTACTGAGCACCTTTTTATGTGCCAGCCTTTCGCTGTATGATATGAGCAAAACAGATCCAGTTCTTGTCCTCAGAGAGTTTACAGTCAAGAGGGGAAGGGTATTAGAGAACTAGTACACGTGTGATGAATGCCGGTCTCTAATATCGCTTTACACCCCCACCCGTTATCTTAAAGGAAAACGTTCCTTTTCCCCTTTCCCCTTTTTTCTAAGTCTCTCCCCACCACCATGGTGTTCATCGTCCATAAAACATAAATTCTGCAGCTCTTTTCTCCAGCTGAAATGATCTCCAGCTGCCCTCCAAGAACCGGGAACTGTGCATCTCAAACTGGGGCACCCAGATGTGTCCTTGGAAGCCAGGGAGGAGGAGGGACAGGGCTAAGCCATGGATAAACGCTGCATGCTGGGGAAACACCCATTTTGCTTGAAATCTGGGGATGTGCAGAAACGTAATTACGAAATGGAAAGGAGTCCTTTTATGGGAATAAAACACAAAATCCATGTGAACTTTGAAGACGGAAAAACAAGACTTCAAAGCAAATCCTTCCTTTGGGTCAGCCCTTCCCCTGAGGTCACGGTCCTGTGCCAGCCTGTGATGTCGCGTCTTTGCCGAGAGCCCGGTGCCCTTCTCCGTGGCAGCAAGGCTCCCAGCCTGGCTTTGGAGGTGCTGTACTTGGGGGAAAGGCTTCCGAAGTCCTGGCCACCGGGCAGGTACCGAAGAATGCGTGAATACACGAGGGCATGAACTTCTGCCCTGCTCAACAACTGACTCGACATGGTCCATTCTCTCTATCTGACCTCATTTCCTCCATATGCCCCTTTTCCCCAACCCAACACTTCTCGCAAAGACTCTTCAAATGTTTCATGTCACTTCCTCACTTGAGGCTTTTGCCCGTGCTTGGGTGCATGGCCAAAACCACCCTTCTCTCTATTTCCCGCCTAACCCAATCTGACTCGTGCTTCGACACGGCCACTTGGCCTCGGCCTTCCCTGCGAGTCTTCCTCCTGGGTCCCACCCCCTCCACACAGCCCAGCCCCCATCTTTCCACCACCCACTTGGGAATCCTGGGGACACATCGTGCCGCATCAGCCGTACCTGAAGCCACTTAATGGTAACGGATACGTCGTGCACATAAGAAAATCAACTTTAGTTGAGATCTGTGGTTCTCGGCTAAGAGCAATTTGTATCCCCAGGATGTTTCACCACCTCTGGAGACATTTTTGGTTCTCAAGACTGGCCTGTGCTGCTGGCATCTAGGGCACAGAAGCCAGGGACGTTGTGCAGCTAAACTTCCCACAATGCATAGGACAGCCGCCTCCCCCAACAAAGAACCGTGTGCCCCAAATTCAGTCTTGTGGTGTTAAGAAACCCTTGTATACATCACAGAACCTTCATCTTTCCTGGTCTCTCTGCTCTCCCAGAAAGAACCCAACCTCCATCCTTCCGCCTTCGGTCTAAGTGACTAATATGGTTAGTTAGGAATCTGGTTAACTTACTGGCTGTTCCTTAACTTTGGGAGAAAAACCCAAATCCTTGATCATGGCATTATGGCCAGTCCCCTGCCTTCCTCCCGAACTTCACCTCTTCCTTCTCCAAGTCATTCCCTATATACCAGCCATACCAGCCACCCTGCTGCAGTTCCAAAAGCATTATGATGTCTCATGCCTCAGCCTCTTTGTCTATGCTGATCCTTCTGCCTTGAACATTTCCTCTTTATAAGTAAGTACTGCTCAGAGATTAATGCTCAAAGATCAAACCCACCACACCCAACAGCAAACACTGATTAAGCATCTGTCATGGGCTAGGCGCTCGTTTAGGTGTTGGGGAAACAGCAGTGAACAAACATGCCCCGAAGGAGCCACGGTCAAGGTCAGGACTCTGCAAGAGAACCTCCTGCAGTGAAGGAGATGCTTCAAATTTGCACACTCCAGTGTGGTAGCTACCAGCTACCTGGGCGACTGAGAAATGGAAACGTGGACCGTCCGAAAGGAAATCTTCTGGAAGTGTAAAATACACTTAATATGGAATATAGTAAAACATCTAATCACAATTCTTAGTAATTCTCTCATCTAAGCCCTATGACACACCCGTGGGGTAGAGGTTATTCTTTTTTTTTTTTTGTTCCTTTTATCGCCGCACCTGTGGCACATCGGTGTTCCCAGGCTAGGGGTTGAATTGGAGCTGCAGGTGCCGGCTTACACCACAGCCACAGCAACGCCCGATCTGAGCCGCATCTGCCAACTATCTGCAGCTTGCGGCAACGCCAGATCCTAGCCTACCAAGCGTGGCCAGGGATCGAACTCGTATCCTCATGGACATGATGTCGGGCTCTTAACCTGCTGCACCACAGTGGAAACTCCAGACGTTCTTATCGTACCCATTTTACATACGAGAAAACCGAAGCTCAGAAAGGTTCAGGAAAGCCGGACAAAGCCAGATTGCTAATACGGGGTGAAGCCTGGCTCTGACCTGGGTCTGTAGGACTCTTGAATCCGCACGATCTATATACCACCACGCTAGACAGCCCCGCGCTCCCTTGGGCAACACTCCTCAGCCAAAGGGCAAACAGGAGTGATGGAGACGACCCAGATCCTCACCCCTCCTAGTCACAACCTCCCCCTGGAGTCGTGGCGTCACGCGTGCTGCACAGGAACTGAACTTGAACCCTGGGGCTGTGGAGAGAAGGTTCCACAGCAAGGCACGCCAGAGTGGCGGGAGTCGCTGTCCGGCCAAACAGCTCTCACGGCACTTGAACATCTAGGCAACTGCAGGCCATTTAGCCTGACACTGGACATGGATGACCAAAGCCCTCCAGGCACCTTTACGCTGGGGAACATTCTGTTTTCTAGAAAACCTCCCTGCTAGCTCCAGGCCCACTCTGCCCACCACAGCCTTGCTGTCGCCGCCAGTAGAGCTTTGCTTTCCCCGCTGACTTCGGTCTTAGCCTTTGGCCTCCAAGCACTCTGCCTCCACCAGCTGAGAGTTACGTTGCTCCATGAAGGCCCCGAAGACTCCAGTGCGATCCCAGGGCCTGGCATCTACTGGACTCTATCCCAGCCCTTCTCCCCGAAGGGACTGGGACTTCCAGGGTCCTGGTGCCCAAAGCTTCAACCTCTACGAGAAGCCATGAAGCCCCTCCCCCAGTTGCTATATATAAATATATATATATATATATATTAAAACACTGAGGTACAACTGACATAGAAAATTAGTTTCAGGTGTACAATATAATGATCTGATATATGCAAATATTGCAAAATAATCACGACAGTAACTTTAGTTAGCGTGGGTAGCCAACCACACAGAGTTAGGACTTTTTTTTTCCTGAGAACTTTGAGGATCTACTCTCTCAACCATTTTCAAATGTCTACCACCGTGATTAACTTAGTCACCATCCACAGCTGCTCTCCTTGATTCCAGTACATTCGCAGCCTCCCACACCATCCAGCAAGTCCTGCCGACACCACCGCCAGGCCAGAACCTGTCTGTTCCTCTCCATGTCGACCTCACCGGCACCCTCATCTCCTGCCTGGGTATCACCACCCCCCGAACTGCCCCCCCCCCCCGCCCCCGCAGGTTCATTCTCCCCTGGGTGCAAAAGGGCTCTTAAAACAGAATTCGGATCACATCACAATGTCGGGTGACAGGGCGCATGCCTTATTCAGCTCCGGATTTCACAGCACCAAGAGACTGTTTGTGGGCTTGGACCCGAAGCTTCCTCTTGACTGAAATACCAAACCCGAAGCTGCTCCCGGGTCAGGCCAGCTTCTTTCTGCCCAGTGTGCCCTCCCGCACGTCAGGGGTCAGCGGCCCAACTGCCACATCAGCCCTGGGCTGCTGGT
>PVHT021183659.1:4313073-4399465 GCA_004024745.2 Catagonus wagneri
ACGACGGTCGCAGGCAGGTAAGGCCCCGGGTACTCAGGGACAGCACTAGAAGGCAGGTCTCCCTGGCCTCTTAGCAGATCCCATCGCCCACAACACACAGATGCCCCCTGCTCGTGCAATCATGCTAAAAGGGGCCAAGCTGCAAAGACTCTGATTTTACCACCGTGGTTCAGAAAGTAGTGCCACGACACCTAAATAATTCCACGTATTGGAGCATCTTTATTCAAACTCCTAGGCTGATAAATGATATCTATGGCAGACTGGAAATCCTCTTCCGTGAAATCCCTTAGATCTTCCAAAATAATATATTGATGATAATGACAATAATAACAAGAAAAATAGCTGCTACCACTTATCGAGCATGGACTATAGGCCAATCACTGTGCAAAGCACATCATGCCCTTTATTTTATCGAATCCTTATAATGACTCCATAATCAGTGCTTTTCTTATCCCTGTTTTTTCAAAGATGGAAGTGGAGGCTCAGAGTATGTAAGTACTTTGCTCCAAGTCACATGGCTAAAGAGTGGCAGCGCTATAGGATTTCATCCCAGGGGCAAGATTTGTACTCTTCATAATTATGCAAAATTCCTCCTACTGAAGATGAACAGGACCTCAAGTCTCCATAAATTGTGATTTGCTTTAGAGCTTGTGTGGGAGTTGAAGCATTAAAAAGAATGTTTTAATGTGCAAAAAGACAGTTTTAGCCTCCCACGGAGTATACTCTTAGTTTTATCCTCCAGCTTTTTTTTTTCCTATCCAGTATTTTCCTTTCTGATCAAGAATTATAATATCTCCTTTTTTGTCCCTTTTTTTTTTTAGGGCCGAACCAATGACATATTTTTGGTCTTTAAAATTTTTTTTTTAATACCTCTGTTTCTTAAGACCACATCCTTGTACGAAACGAAACGTCTGGCTTTTATCTATGACAGTGACTCAATGGAAACAAGTGCCTTCAGTGGGGATGAGTTTGTGCTGATCCCCTCACACCCTTACTGAGAACTATGGGGACCTGGGTACAGACTGGGAGGTGCCAGGCTGGGGCTGAGGTGCTGTCTGAGGGCACAACCACTTCCTACAAAGGAACAGGTTTCAAGATACGGATGTCAGGGAACCAAATGGTTCTCACTTTTGAGCCACACTGATGATTTTTCCTCACCTGAATATCACCAGGTAGCTTTTTTTTCTACAGATCAACCCAAACCAACTCGTTTTTCTCTTTACTTAGCTTTGTCTAAGCAGTAATCCAATACTCATAAAACTATGAGTTTCATGAGGCAGTCCCCTTTTAGGTAATACATACGAAATACATGCACTTAACAATGAAAACGAACACATTTATGTCTGTGCCAGGAGTTCATGTAGCACATTTTGGAAAACACTGAGTGGAATCAATAAGCAGTAACTTGACTGAGACTGTGTTATTAGACTGGGATGAATAAAATTCCAAGCTTTTTGTAAAGTTGGTAGCACAGCCTCCTCAGGGTTTAGATGAAGTGTGAGTAAATGCACAGATTATTTTAGTTACATCAGTGCTAACAAAGTAGCCATCTATCATCAAACATTGCCCACAGTCTGGCAAGCAATTTGATGCAATAATGGCTTTGTTTTCAGAGAAAAGAAACCCATGGATTTGGAGAACAGATGTGTGGTTGCCAAGGGGGAAGGGGAGAGGGAGGGAGTGGGATGGACTGGGAATTTTAGGTTAAGAGATGCAAGCTATTTCCTTTGGAGTGGATAAGCAATGAGATCCTGCTGCATAGCACTGGGAACTGTGTCTAGTCCCTTATGATGAAGCATGATGGAAGATAATGTGAAAAAAAGAATGCATATATGCTTGTGTGACTGGGTCACCTTGCTGTACAGTAGAAAATTTACAGAACACTGTAAACCAGCTATAATGCAAAAAATAAAAATCGCTTTAAAAAATAATGGCTTTGTATTTGGTTATGCCTCTTTTCGCTTCAGTTATCTCTCATAAATCCTGTTGAGCTCTTTGTAAAATTAGCCTGAGACCACGCTAACATCACATTTTCCTGCAGTTTCCCTCACCAAACCCAGATGCAAACACTGCTTGGGTCTCTAGAGCATGCCTGTCCCCTGGATTCACAAAATACTGTCTTTCAAGGCAACCTCTCCCAGTTATAAATATTACTGCAGTTAGCCCTGCTTGCTGGGGAGCGGGAGCCGCGGCCCCAGCAGGAGGCCTCAAGCTGCAGCTCTGACGTTCTCCCCAGCCCTCTGCCCCTGCCCTGGGCTTCGGGGCCACGACCCTGGGTGGGGTAAGCAGAGGTAGCTGTTCCACTCTTGTCTGATTTTATCACTCTCCAGAGAGAGCCTCCATACCCGCCTCTGCCAGCGAGCACGTTTCTCTTGTCCCAAAATAGGGCAAGAAAATCTGGTGTCAGCATTTTCAACCTCTACCAGCCCGGCTTGGAAAACAAGCTAAACAGGAAGGGATCTTGGCCGTGTGGGAGGGGGAGGTGCCACATCAATGGTTATTTTCTTCCCACCTAAAAATAAAGCCCAACAGCTAGAATGTGTGAAAATGAAGTGCCCAAACATCTACACGAAGTCAGGAGCATCCTCCGCCATCTAGAACCCCACCAGAACTGGTCTGCTTCTGGCCGCTGCCTCTGTCCCGCCCTCCCCGCCTGGACCTCTAAGTCCACCCGCCATCCCTCATCCCCCAGCATCTCCCTTTCGACGAGAGCGCTGGTTTGGATCTGACTCTTTGGGGTTCAGGGGATACACCGTAACTCCGGCCATCTTTTGAGGAACTGTGATGATGGGACCAACAAGGAAGGTGATAATAACCGGTAATTAATGCTTATCGAGCGCCATGCACTGTCTCATCTGACCTTCATCTCAGCCTTACGACGTACACTATTAAAATTTTTTTTTTTTAATTAGAGTTGATTTACAATGTTGTGTCCATTTCTGCTGCACGGCAAAGTGACGACGTACATTGCTAATAGGCCTATTTTCCAGCAGAGGAAATGGTGACCGAGGTCACTTAGGCCATATGCGTGTAGGAGGTGGAGCTAGGATTTGAACCCAGCGTGTCCGACTCCAGAGTCTGGGTTCTTGGCCACACGCCACTCTCCTCCCTGAGCTGGCCTCTGCAAGTGAGGTCTCTTGAAACTCCCCTGGCTAATTCAAGGCTTCTCCTTTGGGCCTCTGCTCTCTCAACTCACTGACCACTCTGGGGGCCACACTTTTCAGAACCAGAATTTGGACACAGCATCTAACCTGGGATTTATGTGTCTTCTGATATGATTTTTCTTTCTTTCCTCCCTTCCTTCCTCCCTTCCTTCCATCTTCTACTTTTCTTTTTTTTTTGGAACCACAAGTTGGTACAGAAACAAGAAGGGATTTCTTGAATTGTTAACTGATGGAGGATTTTCTGCAATCAGAAACATTTGGGAGAAGGGGTTTAGTTTCCAAAAATCCAGTGGCTTATGGGGATGGCAGGAGAGCGTGTTTCACACTTGCATCGTCTAGGAGCCCAGGCGTGTCCCTTACTCTGTGCTACAGCGAGAGGCGCCTCCAGCCTGTGTGGCTGCGCCCTTCGTGTCGGGAGGGAAGGAGAATGGAGCGAAGCAATGCATGACTCCTCCATTATCTTGAAAACGGAATGATGCATTTTGACAGTCAATTTTCTCATCCTGATCCTTCAGAGCGCTCTCTCTCCGAATTATTTCCCTGTGTCCCAAAGAACTAAATGGCAAAAGCAAAACAGAGCCCCGGATTCACGGCTAATATCCAAGGCAGACAGCCAACAGATTGCTATTAAATTAACCCTGGGGCTTGACAGATCTGTTCATCCTGACCCCAGCCGCTTACGGCATTCCTTATTAATGCCGAGCCCAGGCAAATTACCTCTGCTAACAAAAGGGGTTAATCTGCCTCTCTGCTGGCACTCTGGGGGCAGCACGGAGGGACAGGAGGGGCATGGCCAGTTTGGCAGCTGAGCTCCACGCTTGGAAGGCAGAAGGCAGGAAGGTGAGGGCACCGCTGTGCCAGGCAGTGGCCTAAGGCATCATTTCAAATAATAATTGAAGACACTGGGAGGCCACCCCTTAAGGGATAAGCTTCAAACAAATAAGAAGCCAGAGCCATGAATTATATCAGCAGTGGGGTGAGGGAATGGAGGGGTTTACGGCACGGTGCTAAGGGCAGCATGGGGACCACTCAGAAGTCATTTCCTTAACCCCAAATCTGGAAAATATTTTCTACCAAAAAAAAAAAAGTCTACTGCAACGTTATAAAAGAAAAAGAAGGACAATAACCTAAATATACAGAAATAGGGAAATGACTACATTCTGCTCTAGCTCATTAAGTTGTTTATGCAATGAAATTCCAGGTGTGTGCAAAATTCTATCTACAGGGTGATCATAATGTCACTGAAAACTTACACTCTGAAACGGATGACCTAAAAGGCAAAAATACCAAATGTTAATAATAGTTCCATCGAGGCGGGTCTCTGCATTTTTCTCAACGACCAGCTGTCATTTCCACATCTTCTTATAAGGAAGTCGTAGTATTTTAAGATGGAAAAAGACAAGATATTTTCTAGGCTTATTCTATGCATGTCTACTTTCATGTGAGCTAAGTTAGGTACAGAATATACACAGTCTGCTCACAGCCATGTAAAAAGAATCAGAGAGAGAGAGAGAGAATGAGAGAGAACAGAATGGAAAGGAATATAGGTATATCTTCTGAGGTGAGCGTGTAAGTTATCCTTTAGTAACCCTAGCTTAGGTCCATTCATTCATTTCTTCCTTCATTTGCTTCGTAAATATTCACAAAGAATCTTCCAGGATTTTTCTCCATACAGGGGATACAGCTGTGACCAAAGCAGAACCCAAATCTCCCTGATCTATGGAATCAATATTCTAGTAAGGGACACGGTCACTAAGTAAGATAAAGAAATAGAATACATAGTATATTAGGTAGTACTAACAATTGCTGAACAGAAAAATAAAACAGGGAAGAGAAAGTGTGTCTGCATGAGTGGGCAGGGTGTGTGTGTGTGCACGCGTGTGTGTCTGTGTGTGTGTGTGTGGGGGAGCGGAGAGGTAGATGGCCCCTAGATCGAACAGGAGAAGGCTTCCTGGATAAACCAAGAATTTTCAAAAAACTTTCCCTTTTATTTCCTTATTGACTTATTCTTCTGAGCCCTTATTGTTGAGCTAGCTAGCGTTAAGTTAATATTGTGATGTACGCAGACAACTATGTGATGAGATTACAGGTCATTTTGTATTCTCTACAATGAGTATATATTACTAAACCAAGAAAATGAACACTTTAAAAGAGTAGTTCCCTTGGCTTAGAACTCTCTATGACAGAGTTGAGAGGCCAGGAGCCTTATCTCTGGGTAAAGCTGAAGATAATAGTGCAAAAAATAGTGTAACTGTAACAAAGCGTGGTCGAAAGATTGGAATTCAGTTTTGATTGCAACTCTATTCTGCTCAGAGAACAAGGGAAAGTCATTTTATCTCCCTGGGTTTCAATTTCTTTGCGTTTGAATGGGTACCTGTCCTCTTAACTCAGCCTCAGAAGTCTGAGGATCCAATACGATAAGGGAGAAAAAGTTAATTATTAAATGGTTTAACAGTGGACTGAATAATCTCAACTTTAAAGAAATCATGCATTTTTCCAAAGATAGTGTTTTATATCATTAGGTTTGTGGGCTTTAGAAGGTGTCCTTATATGCTTCTGTCCTTTTTTTTTTAATTTTTTGCTTCTGTCTTTATCATTGCTGATTTGGCTGATACCGACAGAGTCCAGCTCTGCAGGCCAAGCCGGAGAGTGCAAGCTAAGTCTACCTGGGCAAGACACGCATGTTCACAAGCCGTTGAGGCTTTCCAGAAAACACCTGATCCTGGCGGTGGGGCGTAGCCCTGTCATGGCCTCGCCAGCTGAGAGGGGAGCTGGACTCTCCTTTAGGGACGCGCGTTTCCTTGACATCTTTTTTTTTCACGGTCTGAGTTGGATCTTTGGTTACAATGCAGTGATTACTGAGCCTCCAGATCCTGTTAGCTGGATGGATACCTGGTTTGATGAGAATACACTGCAAATCCCCAAAGAAGACTCCAACGGATCTTCCTCCCTTAAGAGCTTAAAAAAAGCCCATGTGCAAATGTTAATGGAGGGTTTGCCAGCTGCCGGGTTCAACACAAGAGGGTTGACCAGGAGACATACGTGCCCTAGAAGTTACTGCTTTTAGTATGTGTTGAGCTGCAAAAGGCTCTGGGATAAGATGTCCTTCACGACTGGGGGTGGTATGTGAAAATCCCACGAGCACAGCCTCTTTCCTGTTTGTGCGACACAGACCTTGAAAGTTCTACGTGAGAAGACACTCGATACTTCCTTCAAAGGCCAACCCGAGTGTTACTTTATGAGGGGCTCTAGCCCTTTGTTCACGATCCTTCCTGCTTTTTTATCCACAGCACTTTGCACGAGCCTCTATGAGCACACTTAGCTTGTAGTATTATTATTATTTGGGTAATTGAAGACAGCGTGTTGAATACATCTTACTGGAATATAGTGGGATAGACCCAGATTTTAACCCCTAGACTGTAACTGCAATCAGTTACATAAACTGAAAAGCCTTTGGACTTGCTAATTTATCAACAAAGAGAGGAGGAATCCTTCTGGGGGTGATGCAACATAGCTGCTACTTAACACAGGCCCCCAAAGCTGCTGGTCTCACCTTCCCTAGCATGGTTACCTGTCTGTCTCCCTCTGTCTACATATTCCCCGAAGCAGTCTTATGATATGCTACCTTGGCTAGGCTAGGAGAACTTTCTGGTTGTGGGAGGCTAATAAGCTGTATTCTCTCAGGTGAGCCAGAGGACAGGAGGGAAGAAGGAGCCACTTGGCACATATGCAGTCAAACAGTAAAGGATTCTGTTATATGGGGTTCTGTAGACGTGGTTAAAGGCCCTAATCAGTTGATTTTAATTTAATCAAAAGGAGGTGATACTGAGTGGCCTGAACGAACCCGTTGGGAGGCATTTAAATGAAGGCTTAGGGCTTCCTTGAGGAATAGACTCTAAAGAGACGCTAAGACTACAATTTATCCCCCTTTCCTCTAAATCTCCCTTCTGGAGGGTCAGGTATGGACACGGCCTGGGATGTTAACGCCTGTGACGTTCTAGCTTGCTTGCGATTTTTCTGGGCCTGACAGCTGGCCTTACAGACTGTGGATCTGCCTGGCCAGCTACATCATGGTGAGGCTGATTTATTGTAATAATTCAATCCCTGCTTCCAACCCCCCAAACTCTCTCCCACTGGTTTTTCTTCTCTGGTTGAACTCCGATTGATACACGCACCCTCCAGATCGCAAGGGCTCTGGTATCAGGGATGGAGTTTTATCCATCTTGGCATCTCCAGTGCACATAGTAAGTGCTCAATAAATGTTTATAGGTTTTACTTTAGTTCATCCCTGTGACTTAGCAGCCTTCTTTAGGCAACGTTTTTTGCAGATGCAGGAAACTCACAGAAGGTCAACAGGCCAAGATGCTAGGCTTGTATCACGTGGATCATTTAGCCTGTGGTTTTCTTAGGAGACAATGAGGTCCAAGCAACAGAGTAAGAAGAACAGGGGGCCGGAGACGGGCCCTAAATTATAACAGCTACTATTTATAGAGCCTTCTCATTGTGCCAGGCACCTTACAACATCATCTCACTTAATCCTCATAACAACCTTCTATAATAGCTGGTATTATTATCCTCATTAACTGACAAGGAAATTGAGGGACAGAGAGATATTAAGCAACTTGTCAAGATCATATGGATTTTAGTATATGGAACTGGATTCAGATTCAGTGACTCTGACTCCAGACTCTGCCTTCCCTACTATTAAGTGATATTGCTCCGAGGAAGTTAAGAAGCCTGACAGAATTTTGCAGAGCTTCACTCTCGCCCTTTGCTCTGATACGCTAGGACTCGGCTTGCCCTGTGGGAGAAGAGACCCTCGTTTCCTCAGAGCCCTAGGTCTGGCGTCATGCACAGAGGGTCAGCATCCACACTGGCAAGGCACCGGGCCTGGGAAAACACACCAAGGCTGCATTTAATATGGGAAGCAGGGGGCTGCTCTGGCACACAGACCAGCATGCTGGGTGTGTCACTGGAATGGATGCTCTCCTTTTACGCCAAATGCTAGACTGAGATTAAAATGCACAGTATATGCATGGTGTGGATGAAAGGCACAGCAGCCACCAGGCAGAGAAATCTGTACCAGCCTCATAGCTCCCCTCAAAGCCCGCCTGGAAGAATCCTACTGGATTAAAAGGAAGACTGCTGTCCATGGCACTAAGGAGTGACAGAAGTCAGACACAAAGGGTTGCTGTTATGTGGCCCCCTGATTAGGCAATCCAAGCCAAAAGGGCCTCGGCTCAGCTGACAAGTGAATCTGACACAAGGGCTGCTGAAGACCAAGGTCAGAGATGAAGGAGCCCTGGAGGCCAGCTGGCTTCTCCCAGAGAAGCCCTTCATCTCAGGCCAGAGGCTGGACTCATGCAAGACGCGTCTTCTGATCATCTCTGCAGCCTTGCCCTACCTCACTCTCCGGACCTTCCCGAGTTCCTCCGCCACATCACGCCCCCTCCCGCCACAGGACCTTTGCGCACGATGGACGCATCTTTCCATGCCTCTTTGCCAAGTCAGCTCAAGCTCTTCCTCTTACGAATCTCCACTCGATAGTCAGTTTCTCAGCAAAGCCTTCTTTTACTTCCCAGTCTACATCAGCTTTTAAAAAATGCATTCACACAACCATATTCCCTTTCTTCCCATAACTTATTTCGGTTTCTAGTAATATACTCATCAGTGTGATTATCTGATGAATGTCATGCTGAAAGCAGAAAATTTCTTTCTTTTCATCTTTGTATCCCCATGGCTTAATGCAGTGCCTGGCACAAACTAGGGGCTCAGTATACAGTTATTGAGGGCTATATTCACTTTTACTTGACATGGATTTATTGGCCCCATATTGGACAAGGTAAGAGCCCAGGTCCACTCATTCTTACTCCTGAGAACAGAGTTCAAAGGATCTTAGGTACCATAGTCTCCATAATTAAGAAACATCCTTTTATAGCAATTTTCCCAAATTGAGAAGATAAGACTACCTCTTGCTCTAGAAAATCACTAACCTAGAGAGGAGTTATTTTGTCTTGATGCAGTTAACCCATTAAGCCCAAAGTCTGACCACTTTAACCCAGAACCTATTACACAAAACAGGGACAGACTGGGTGCAGATGGAAGGAAAAGGATTCAAGACCAAGGGCCCTGAAGCTGGGAATGCTTCCCCCTGATGCAGTGCCGAACACAGGCCTGGACCTCAGAGACTGTGTTGGTCCCAGTTTACTGATCACTTACTGAGCAAGGTATTGCCCTAAGCACATACATATGTGTGTGTATACACGTGTATATATATATATATATATATATATATATATATATATATATATAAATATATATATATATGTGCATATGTAATATCGATATGTAAGTATACATACACACATGCATGTGTATATGTGCATGTGTGTGTGTACATATGCATATACATATGCACATATATAAGTATATACATACATATGTATGTGTATGCGTATAAATTTAAATGTGAATTAAAAAAATTCTAACAATCCTCTTTGACAGAACTCTCTACACATCGTGAAGCAGAGGCTTGGCTAAGTTAAAAAGCATGTTAAGGCTCACACAGCTAGCAAGCAGTAGAGTTGAGGGAGAACGTGAGGTTTGTTGGACTTGAAAGACTGTGTTCTCTATTGTAATACCCATATCACACCAACTGCTAGGCACTAGCAATTACGGCTTTTAAAACCATATTGCAAAACCACTCGCCTTAATATTTATTAATACTTTTCTCTACGTATCTATAGTTTATAATTTAAATAGATTTTTCAGTATCTGGGATATCATAGGATTGATACGATAGCTGTATTTTGTAATATTCATGGTCATAAATACACAACTACGAAAACAAAAGGCGTCCATGACGTTATCTGGAAGCACCGTGCCTACCACCTCATACCACACTTTGGGAACCCCACATGTTTTTCATCCTGAACTACGTTTCTTTTGCCTCCTTAGTGGATAAGAGGCATTCTAGAAATGGTCCTACACAACACACGACTTAATCAGATTGGTCTGGTGGTTGGTGTTTTTCTGAGGCTGTTCTGAAAGATGGCCGCTTCCTGCCCCAGAGACGGCTGCACTTCAGAAATGAGGAGCAAAAGGGTCCTGGTTTGTACAGTCTGCTCAACGCTTAGGGCGGTCTGGTTGAGAATAACTATATAGATCTCAGTTATCATCATTCTCATGATGACAATGATGATTTTACATATGGCTGCTTTCGGGGTGAATGGCACGGTCTCATTTGCATGCCAGCATCTGGCAGGCTGTCACACAGCTGTAGAATATAACCTAAATTGTGCTATTAATATTTCCCCTTTGCATTCTCCCCAAGGCATCTGTCTCCTAAAGTGCCTAAAGAAACTTCTCTCCCCCTTGAAGGCCTGGAGGCAAAATTCAGAAAACATGTCACCTAGTCTGGGGACAGCAGAAGCTCCGAGTGGCAGCCGCTGAGCCTTAGCAGATTTCTGGCTCTTGGAAGAGATGTCAAGGGAGTTGGGAACTACCACCCACACTCGTTCTGTTAGCAGCTGCTCTTCCAGGCAGATTCTCCCAGGCTCAGACAGTATGTCTTGTCTGCTCTGCGATCAACAAAAGATGCCAGGCGTGGTCTTAATGGCCAGTTCCTAGTGTCTCCGTAATCACCACTACTGGCTTAGAGCTGCCTTCCCTGAAAAGACTTGGGGAGCTACTGGAGCACTCTCGTGTGGTGGAAACTAGCTGACTGTGTACCTAAACCAGGTCTTTTTCCTTAGGCACAACAGCTATACTACAATTCCCAGACTGCCTTGCTGTTAGATGTGGTCACATGACAGAGTTCTAGCCAGTGGGCTGCATTCTACTTTAGAACCTGGCTCATGGGCGTCTCCCCTGTGTGGTTCTGTACCAGCTTCCTCTCTTGCACTGATTCTCAGTTCTTAGAGTGCTGATGCTGGGGGACCACCGGATGGAAGGAACCTGAATCTTGGAATCACTGACTGGAGGAGGCTGACCGAAGGAACACTGAGTCATCAATATTGGAGTTTACGAGAGAAATAATCTATTCTATGTTCGAGGCATTATGGAGTCTATTTTATAGCAGAACATTCAGAGCTTTATGATAAGTAGTATACTCTTGAGACGAGATTTCTGGGTTAGATCTTATGATCACTTATCCCCTGGATATCTCCACTTTGCTGACCTACCAGTATTTCAGACTTGAAAGGTCCAACCCAAATGGTACTTTCCATACGTCAGAACAGTCTAGGTTCTGGGACAGAGGAGTAGATCACACAAAATTCCTTCTCTCATAAAATCTACATTCAAATACGGGGAACCTAAAATACACCACAAAAAAAAAAAAAAAACAATTTCTAATAGTGATAAGTGCTGTGACCTTAATGGGGATTGAGGGTTAATGGAGACCACTTGGGAATTAGGGGGAAGAAGTGACTCTGAGGAGGTGACACAAGCTTGAAATTTATATGACAACATATAGTTAGCCGCGTGGACTCTGGGGGCAGAGTATTCCAGAAAGAGGGAGCAGCAAATACAAAGAATAGAAGTAAGAATAAGCTTTATCCAGGAAGAGAAAAGAGGCTAGTTGGCTAAGAAGAGTGAGTTACGGGAGAGGGGTGTGATGGAGAGTCAAAGAGGGAGGCAGAGCCATGATTCTATGGAACCTTACAGTCCAAGGCTAAGAGCCTGGATTTTATTCTAAGTTCAATGGGAAGCTACCAGAGTGTTTCATCTGGGGAGAAATAATATTTGAATTACATGTTGAAAGGTCTATTTTTTTTTTTTTTTTTTGCTTTTTAGGGGTGCACCCGTGACATATGGAGGTTCCCAGGCTAGGGGTTCAATCGGAGCTACAGCTGCCGGCCTACACCACAGTCACAGCAATGCAGGATCTAAGCCGCATCTGCGACCTACACCACAGCTCACGGCAAACACTGGATCCTTAACCCACTGAGCAAGGCCAGGGATCGAACCCACAGCCTCATGGTTCCTAGTCGGGTTCGTTGCCGCTGCGCTACAAGGGGAACTCCGAAAGGTCCATTCTGTTATGTGCAATACGTATTGTGTAGGAGAGTAAGAAAGAATGGGACTAGACCATAGGTTGCTGCAGTCACTTATGTGAGAGGACAGTGGCCTCCACTAGCCTGAGTTGATAGGAGTGGAGATGGGGACAGAGTAGCTGATTTGAGATATATGTTAGAGGAAGCAAAGGCGGGGCTCATGAACAGACTGGGTTGGCGGTGGGGAGGCTGGTGAGTGGGAGAAAAGATCAATATTGACTCTTAGGCCAGTTGTCTAGCTGCCTGGGGGGTGAAGCTATTAACTGAGATTGGGAATTCAAGTGAAGAGTCAGGTTTGTGGTGGGACAGGCCACATGATAGGCGCTGAATACAAGACTGATTTTTAATATTAAATGGAGGGCCAGCATGGTGGGGTGAGAATGCTGGCTCAGCAGTTTTCCTGACTTCTTGAAATTTCAGCTAAGCAAAGATAGTCCTTCTTACAATATGGGATTGTTATACCAAA
This sequence comes from Catagonus wagneri, assembly GCA_004024745.2. Classification (NCBI taxonomy): domain Eukaryota; kingdom Metazoa; phylum Chordata; class Mammalia; order Artiodactyla; family Tayassuidae; genus Catagonus; species Catagonus wagneri. The sequence goes on from PVHT021183659.1 coordinate 4,325,760, forward strand.
GATACTCCTGGGCAGGTAGAGGCTGGGAAAAGTGTGATGGGAACACGAGCATTGCTAATCAAGTTTGGTTTTCTGATCTGCACGCTAGTTACACAGGAGTGGTCTGCGTAGGACACAGGTGCATTTTGCAAAATGAGATTCTAGGTGTTAAGTCCTCAGGGCAAGTGCATGAATTCAGTAAACAGCAGCATTACTGTTTTCATTATTATGATACAATGAAAACCATCCCCTGTGTCCCCATGGTCCCAAATGGCCCAGACAGCCCATTTGTGAATCCATTAACAAGAGGAAGGAAGCTTCAACTGAACTCTAGGGTCTGGTCTTAGAGGTGACAAGGTCACATCCAGTTCTAGTTCACGAGGCACAAATGCCTCTGTGTCCAAGAACTGATTCAGAGTTCTCATCCCAGCGGCAGTCCTGGCCCACTACTTGTAGTTCACTCTTTCCCTGGCTCTGTTTGGATGAAGGACTATCACAGACCCCGATGTGATCTAAAAGGGAACAGTTCTCCATGACTACGAGATTTCCGACTGTGACCGCCCCTTCTAGTCCATTCCCCCCCAAGCTTGCTCATACCTCAGTACTCTCCGTTCCAGCCAACCGGTTCTTGGCCCCCAAGAAAGGATACTAAAACTTTGATTGGTTATTTCAAAGTTCCACAGGTTAATCCTCAGGTCATCAGCTGACATGTAGGTTTCATAGTCGCTGTTGACTGATATGGAGTTGATGTGATACGTATGTGCGTTGGCAAATACTCTCCGCGGGGCAGCCTCCACCATCAGGTCCATGGGTCTCAGGACAGGCACCTGGATGCAAGAGCAACACATCACGTCAGAACCAAAGCGTGTCACCAGGAGAAGTGTGTGCAGGTTTTGTCCTTCACTATCCCATGCAAAATCATGACATGTGGAAAGAGCACTAAGCCAGAGAAGGAGACTGACAAATCACGTCCCTCCTACTCCCTTTGGCTCTTTTTAGGTTTACTCCATCCTTAAAAAATGCACCAGGAGTTCCCATCGTGGCACAGTGGGAACGAATCCGACTAGGAACCAGGGGGTTGCGGGTTCGATCCCTGGCCTCGCTCAGTGGGTTAGGGATCTACGGTTGCCCTGAGCTGTGGTGTAGGTCACAGATGCAGCTCGGATCCTGCGTTGCTGTGGCTGTGGCTGTGGTGTAGTCTGGCAGCTGTAGCTCCAATTCCACTCCTAGCCTGGGAACCTCCACATGCCGTGGGCGCGGCCCTGAAAAGCCAAAAAAAAAAAAAAAAAAAAAAAAGAAAAAGAAAAAGTCACCATCGCTTAGTCCTGATGTGAAATTTCATCCTTTATAGAGTCTAAGTTTTTTTCCAGGACCCTCCAGGGGGCCTCATCTCAGGGGAACTTAGACCCCACCGTGGAGTCATTAGCTTCTAGCGCTGTTGTTCCAGACTGGGGAAATTTTAGAAATGTCTGGTTCAACTGAGATTTAAATTTATTCTTCATGGTTTGGGGGCTCTAGACCCCACCTTGGTTTTGTCCTCAATCTTTAAAAATTTTTTTTTGTCTTTTTAGAGCTGCAGCTGCAGCATATGGAGGTTCCCAGGCTAGGGGTCAAATTGGAGCTGCAGCTGCCGGCCTATTCTGACTCCCTTTCTGAATTCAAGGGAACTCCTGACCTCACCTGGGTAAAATGGCTCCTGAGAAAGTAGTGAGAACACGACAGACACAAAGCCCAGGTGTGGTCCTTTAATAGAAACCAGAGAATAAAAGGACCGAAAGCTATTTTCTTTGCAAGGAAGTCAGCTCTTGCGCCCGAGCCCTGCCTGCCTTGATAAAAGGTGGCCAGTTAAGACGTCAGCGTCTGGGTTTGGTTCAACCCAGGGGGAAAGGCAAGGGGGTGAAAAGAAAGGTTATATTTTGGGAAGGGCAGTCACCGCCAACAACATAACCTTTCACAAAACAGAATTCTCCCAGCTCAGTCTGGAAGGATTTTAAGGGACTCTGTTCGTTAAAGGAACAATTCAGAGGGATCACGTGTCAGGCTGCCCTAAGCAGACGTGGTGCCGGAGGTCCTGGAAAACAGAGGAGCTTGAGCTGTGGAGGCGGGAAGAGCCAGGGCTCCTCGGAAACCAGGATGGGACGGAAGGGAGAGTCCCACCGCGTCGTTATGGGTAACAGTCCGAGGCACAGGCAAGAAGGTGTCTGGCCAGAGACGTGCCTCTCACTGGCGGGCTGTGCGGCCACGAGCATCATCCCGCCCCAGAGGACTCTGGTTATACTCAGAAACACCCACCGTGCCCTCGCTATCGCGACGGGGGGTGGGGTCTGTTGAGATGATGTGCCTTTCGGTTGGTTCACCCTCCCACTCACCCTTTGGGCAACATTTATTTGCTTGAGCTCTGTACAAAGTCCCAGTGGCGGTGGGAGTGTTCAACTGGGGACCCAAACCAGCCCAGGTCCAGCCTTCATAGGGCTGGTCCAGACAGCGGAGGTAGGCCACAATGTCACACACCACGTAAGAAGTCGCATGTGAATCCTCACGTAATAAAACGCAGCAAGTACCCCCCAAAGGAGAGGAAACAGCACAAGGAGGGGTTTAACATGGGCAGCGAGGTCCAGAGAGGTTTTTCCGAGAAAGGGGCCTGATGGGTGAGAAGGTGATGACTAAGTCAGAAGGAGAAGGAAGAAGGCTCTCGTCGGGGGAAAGAGCATGTGCCGAGGTCCCGCGGCGAGTGTGCGTGCGGCAGGAACGAAGGACCCCGAGTTGGCGCAGCTGAGATGGGGCGTAACGGAGATGAGGGGCAGGATAGGTCAGAGGCAGGCCCCAGGAGAGACTTTTGGAAATTTAAAAGATTTCCAATGACGGTGATAGGACCAGGTTCAGAGTTTTGACTGGATCATTCCTTGGTGTACAGGGGAGAGGATGCAGGAGGTAGAAATTTGAAAAGGACAGCGACACACTGTCGAACACCAATTAAGGGTGTGTCTGAGTTAAGACTTTACAACGGATCAGAGAAGTGACTGTGCCCTTAGAAACTCTGCTCCAAATATTTCCCGGGCACCGACTCTGCATCAGTCGTTTTTCATATGTCACCTCAGGTAAGTCTTTCACCAGCTCTGTGAAACGCATACTAGCAGCGCCAAGTACTACTGGGAAGAGAAATCAGGCTCAGAGAAGGTAAGTCACCGGCCCAGAGACACCCAGCTTTCGGAGGCAGAGCCAGAACTGGATCTCGGAGTTTGCCTGATGGCAAAGCGGGTGCTTTTCCCACTCCATCACATCACACTCAGCTGGCAGCCAGGGGAGGAGGTGATAAATGCCCTGTAAGGGACACGAGCACGCTGCCCGTAGAGTTTATGGACCCGAGACAACTACCGGCAGGAATGATGGCAGGGGCAGTTGTAGAAATCTGTGGGGAATCTGCCTCTAGAAATCTGTTTGGTGCCGCAGGTGCTGATGGCCTTTGAACAAGGCATCGGTTCCCTGTGCTTTCAGAGGCGCAAGCCCTGCGCGCTCGCAGTCTGTCCTAAAGGAACTCCCCACCTGATGCTATGGAGCGCTGCCCGCTCCCTCTGCGCCCGCTCCCAGCGGGATCCCCGGGGCCACGGAAGACACGAGATCTGTGAGCACTTCCTGTGGATTCTCCTAAACTCTTCCCTGGGCCTCCTTCAACTCCGTGCACTGTCGGCAGAGGCTTCCCGTGGCTGTGGTGACAGGGAAGGGAGCGCGACAGGCTGGATCAAGAGGCATTACCACGCGGAAACTGCCAGCCCAGAGCGTCAGCTTAATGTGATGGGCCCGCCTGCTAATTCAGGCTGACAGGTTCCATGATGTGCCACTTAACGGGGAAAAGTCCGCGTAGGTACCTGGGAAGGGAGCGCGCAGGCTTTGCCCAGAGGAGGGGGGGGACGAACGCCGCCCCCAGTAATCCAGTCTGTTCCCGCAGCCAGAGCAAAGCGGTCCCCTGCCTGCTGACACCCCCTACCCAGAAGGCAGGTGGAGTTAAGGCGGTCTGAACTGGACAGGATGACTGTGTGGCCCTCACGCTCCTTTTGGGGCCAGGCAGGGAGGAGAATGGGACCCGACCCCCAGGCCACCGTTGGGGCTCTCTCTGTAAAATCGTGGAGGGCTTCCTGGAGTGGCAGGCTCCGTGTTAGAGCACCCCCGCCCCTCGGCCCTCTCAGGAGCCACCTGACAAGGGAAGGTCCCTCTGTTTGCCATCTGACAGGGTAGGTGAGGTGCCACGCCTGACGTCACACAGAGACAACGTCGGGGGACCGGACTCGGGCAGTCTGGTTCCCGAGTGAGCGCATGTAACCACGGCGGCGAGCGCAACTCTTAGGTTGAAATACGAAAATGTCACTTTTCAAGTCAAAAATTGCTAGATCTCAGTCATTTCATGTGGTTCAGCCTAACCCCTCGGAAGGACCCTGTGCCATAAGGATGTGACATGGAATCACGGAACACCGAGTCTTGGGAGGGCCCCGAGAGCCTCTTTCAAGGTCGTCGTGCGTGTGCGTGTGCGTGTCGGAGGGGCAGGCAGAGTGGACGCCCCCTTCCTGGTTCCTGGTGACATGTTCGGATTCTCAGTCCCGTCCGTCTTGCTTAAATAACCTTTTCTGTGGATAAAGAACATGCGAGCACCGCTGGCCCGGGCAGCACCTGAACTCCGCAGACGAGGAAGCCCGGACCCCAAGAGGTGACGTGCCATGTCCACGGTCAGCCTGTAGGGGCTGGCAGCACGGCCCCGCTTTCTGCTGCTCCTCGCAGAGCTTCCTCTGCCCACCTCCCGGCCAGGGCCTGAGCCATTTTCCATAGAACCAGACAAAATCCAGGATCCAGCCGGGACCTTCAACGGGTAGTTCTGAGCCCTCCTGGCAGGGGCTGTGGGGCCGGTGCTGTACTGTGCTCATAAATGCGAATGGGGGCCAGTCCTCGGCCCTCGGGGCGGGGGCAGGTGGTCCTGGACTGCACAGCTGGTGTTCATGGCCCTCCCCGACCTTGATTCAGTTTTCGCTCATCGCCTTCAGCTGGATTCCAAAGCAAGCGCACCCCAGCCCGGGAGGCGAGACAGACAGTATTAGGGTAGCTGCTGCAGAACGCCCGGGCCCCAGAGAGCAGCCTCAGAGTCTCCGTGCCGTGAGGCTTACAGACATCTGTCCCGCTGTGCTGCTGGCAGGATGGGCAGAGCCCAGAGCGCCCCACGGCCCCGTCCCTCACGTCACTCGGGGTTCTCTCAACCATCGGCCCCCGACAGAGGCCTTTCGTGCCCACCCCACCGCACGCACCACAGCCTCCGCGCGGCACCCTCTAACCCACGGCTGCCGGGAGTGTTTCAAACACATGAGCATTTCACCAGTGGGTCCTCGTCAGCATCCCGTGATTTGGCTTGGTGGGCCTCATGATCTCTGGTGCACCGAGCAGGAAACTGAAGCCAGAAATGTTAACCTGTATTAATCGCACAGCTGGCACTCAGGCTGGCCCTCCTGGGCTCTGGAGTCTAAGGCCTCTGGGCCTGGAAGAGCGCACGTGGCTGGTAAGTAGGTGTGTGGACGTTTCAAGGCAGGTGGTCTGGGCTGTAACGGAGGTCGGCGGGCACCGCCCAGGCAGGGTCGGCCGAGTGGTTCTGTGTCCGCCTGGTGAGACCTCAAAGAGGAGAGGGCTGCTAAATCAGCCGGGAGTAAAGGGTCGTGGGAGCCCAGCAGGCGGGGCGGGGTTGGGGAGAAGGGGCTGAGCTCCGGTCGGTGGGACGGGCGCGTGCAGCTCAGAGAGGCAAGTGCACGTGTGCGAGTGTGTGACGCCCTGTGCTTCTGGGTGTGCGGGTCGGTGATTTAGTCATTCCCTCAAAAACACCGCATAAATCCCCGCTCCTTGTCAGACAGGAGGAAGCCCTGAGCTGGGTAGGGGGTGGGGGGAGAAGCCGAGTGCTCTGTGCGGTGGGCTGAGGGTGGAAGGTGTCCCTTAGGGAAGGCCATCTGAGCGGAATGAAGGGAGGGCGGGAGCCTCGTGGCGCTCTGGGGAACAGCATTTCAGGCAGCGGGAAGGGCACGTGCAAAGGCCCTGAGGTTGGAGTGCGGCGAGAGCAGCAGCGAGGAGCCTTTGTGGCCGCGGAGGACACAGGGAAGGACAGCGGCGGGAGAACCTGTAGGACAGCAGTCAGGCGGGACCCCAGCGTGCTCGTGGTCGCTGCGCAGTACTGACCGCCCGTTCTGTTAAGAACCCCCCTCCCTCTTGCTCTCTCCTGATCCCACTCCCGTCCCTCCTCGCCCCTCCTTCAGTCCTCCTCCCTCCGCATCTTTCTATTATCTTTCCTGCCTCTCTTCTTGGGAAATACAAGACCGTCTGTCACCTCCCAGAACCCGATTGCTGAAACAATGAATGTCGCTGTCATCTGGCTTATTTGGTGTCCCCGGCGGTGATGGGTCACCGTCTTCCACGGCGTGTGTCGGCACGTCGCAAAGCCCCCTTCAGAGACACAGGGTGAAGGAGGAGCCGAATCCTGGAAGCCCCCGAGGCCCTCACTTTAAACGACATCTGCGACGACGCACAGCAGCGGGAGAGGCCAGAGCTGAGGCTTCCTCACAGAGAAAAAACAGCAGCTGCGTTCACCACGGCAGCCTCGGGTGCCCCCGCGGCTCATGTCGCCAGATTCAAGGCAAGACTCAGAGAGAAGCGATGGCTGGACAGGGGCTCAAGAAGAGAGAGACGATGGAGCCACGGAGGAGGAGGAGGAGGAGAGGGGGTCCCCGCGGACAAGGATGGGTGTGGATTTGCGCTGCTCCACAACGGCGGCTCGAGTCTGACTGAGTTCAGCAGACAACATGGGAACCACCCCGGTGTGCAGAACCAATACCGTCCACAGGATGGGGCCTTTCGAAAAAGTCGCTGTCAATTTAAATTCGAGTCTGCTTGGTCTCTTGTCAGTATTCAACAGACGCTCTCCCCGGCAACTGAGATCACTCTGTACTGAGACTGACGGGGTACCGTGAGGCCGCGGGGTCAGGTGGGCCCCGGGTTATCGGTTAGGAAGTTCACACTGGCATGTTTTGACCACACACTGGCCCCAGATCAGACCTTCAATAAACATTTACTGCGCACTGACTATGAGCTGGGCAGTCGCCACACAAAGCATCCTTATGAAGCTTGGTGAGGGCAGAGAACACACAGCCCCAGCCCTTCTTGTTCACGATTGCTCTTTTGGGAAGATGAAACCGTATCTGCTTGATCTAGAAAGGAAACGGACGGGAGCTGTCCACCTTTTCGTGGGTACAAGGAAAGCCTGAGTCCGGTGCTCTGGGAGCACAGGAGTGGAGCCTGGTGGAGAATTTGGGGTGATCACTCCCTCCCACCTACAGGCACTAAATGGTCAAGCTGGAGGGGAGGAAAGAAAGCTCCAGATTTCGGCCTCACTTTCAGTTTCCCGCCTCGCCTTTCCTGGGCTTCCTTTTCTGTGACTCTGCAGAGACAACTGTTGTAGGTTCGGGATAAAGCCAACAGCTAAAGAGCAGACAGACTTCCTCGTCAAGGAAGAGGGATGAGTCACCTTGAAGGTGGGGGAGCCACTGGGTTCTGCTATAAACATCCCTGTTCCAAAGTGACACGGGTTAGCGGGCAAGCTTAGCTGGCTTCAAACAGGAGACTGTGATGATTTCCAAAGAACTATCTGGGATGGTATTACTATTATTATTATTATTATTATTAGCTTGTCATTTGGGGCCACACCCATGGCATATGGAAGTTCCCAGGCTAGGGGTTCACTTGGAACTGTAGCCGTCGGCCTATGCCGGAGCCACAGCAACACTGGATCCGAGCCACATCTGCGACCTACACCACAGCTCATAGCAACGCCGGATCCTTAACCCACTGAGTGAGGCCAGGGATCGAACCCGTCCTCGTGGATGCTAGTAGGGTTCGCTAACTGCTGAACCATGATGGGAACTCCCATGGGATGGTTTTAAAGGAAACCATTTCCCCAGCTACAACTCAATCTATTTTCCTTCCTAAGATCAAATCATGTCAACACATACCCGCAGCCTAGGTTCTTCTCGTCTTTGGAAAAGAAAGACCAGCCTTCACCATCTGGAATCTTACTGTGGTGAGCTGTCCAAGGTGTAAACACTTCAGAGTGGGACCAGCAAAGCCCACCCCAGCTCATTATAATGGGAATTTCTAATAAAATTTTACTTTTTATGCCAGAATCAGATGCTGTATGCTGTTTTGGATAATTGTGTTCTATTGATAATTTTAGAGACAAATCTGTAAGAGAATTTTAAACTCTTAACAGTGATACATTCATCAGGAGGGAAAAAAATCTATTTTCATTGCAGGAATGATCAAAAAAGCTTTTAACATTTATTCTGGGGAAGTGCAGTGAAAATTCATAAAGAAAAAAAAAGGAACAATATAAAAGTTCTGACTTCTAAAGAACTTGTTCTTTATTCTTTTCATGGATATTGATGAGTATCCAGTTAGATGGTATTTAAATTCCAGGGGTGGCATTAAAAAGGTGACATAACAGTTTTATTTTAAACTGCCTATGTTCAAAATACTCCTGAAATCACATTCTCTGTAAGTACTTAACATCACAATGAAAAAAAAAATGCTGAGCAGTTTACTTGAAAATGCCCAGGAAGTTAAACGGCTTTTCAGAATTCTTCTAGAGGGGTATGCAAGCACAAAATGTGAAGTCCTGCAGACCAGACTTTGTGCCAGGATTGTGCTAAGCGCTTTATGTATTCCCTGTTATTGAATCTTCACCGTGACCTGCAGGGAGAGGTACTAATATTGTTCCCTCTTTATAGGTGTGGCTCCTGAAGAAAAGGAAGTGGTGCAACTTGCTCAAGGTCATACAGGTACCAGGTGGCGGAGTTCCCTCGAACCTGGCAGTCTGGCTCCAGCTCCTAGAAGAGTTATCGCTAGAATTCTGCCCATGAACTTCCAGTTGTAGGAAAAAAATTGTCCATTCTGAGAGATCACCTAAGGAAGGTATCCTGACCTTTTTTATTGGTTGTATGGAGGGAAAACATCCTTTCCGTTTGCCCAGGGAATTCAATCATGATTACAGAACTTAGCATCGCTCAGGAGAAGTGGCTAGTGAAATGACTGGTCACTGGGCGGAAATTAACTTTGTTGCGGGGGAAAAAAAATAAATGAAAAGAGCTAGAGGCTTTTCTGGTTAGGAGTTTTCCCAAACGGCTTCTGTCCACATGGTCATGAAAACCTTGAACAATATCATCGTTCACCCAGTTATCAAACCAACCTGGGGGGCAGAGGCTGGCACCCTGTGTACCTATTATCAAAGGGTAATTCAGTGGAACAAACCAAATCGAGTATGTATAAAGACCGTCAAGTAAAATAAACCACTCACAAATGAAATTCCTTCCCGTTTCAGTGGGAAGGATGCCAGGCATTTTTCGTTTTAAAAAACATGCATCTTAATTCCATTGTTTTGAAGAACGTGAAAAGAAGCGTTTAAAGGCCTCTGTGCCGTCTGTACTAAGCTTTAGTCTCCCTCGGCGCATCTCTCCTGGTCCCGGGGCATTTCTCTCTTGGGGGATAAATGGAACATTAAGCCTCACCCTGGTTCAAAAACTTGTTTCCTCCGTGGATCAAGGGTGGATGGAGCTCGGAAAGCAGGAGTGATAGGTTGGCTCTGCTTTTCAGCAACATATCAGAGCTGCTGTTTCCAGAATGAAACTGCCACTCAACACCACCCCGCCAAAAGCCCCCAGGGAATCCAGTCCAAATAATATAATTTTTAGATTTCCTGGATCACACCCTTCAACAGCCTCAATATGTCCCTGATTTCTTCTTTTACTGGTTTTGTCATCCAGATTGAAATGAGCCTGAGAGGAGAAACCCCTTTGGACCAAATCAGGCTTTGTGCTACAGGGTCTTAAATATCTTAGAATTCTATTCTTTCCTTTGACAAACATTTATTAAGTGCCAATCACTCCTCTAGGTGGTACAGGGCGAACAAAGCGGCTTAGGTTGTGGCACTTAAAGTCTCATAGGGAAGGAAGACGTTAATGTCCCGAGGTAGATAACATTGTTACAAACTGTCCCCCATGCTGGAAAGAGATGTGTGTGGTTTCCAGGGAGGAAAAAAAAAATTCCTTCATTAAAAGAAATAGATTGGGGGATTAAGGAAATTGTTTTTTTGAAGAAGTGACAGCTCACACAACCCCCTCCCCCACCGAGTAGAGCCGTAAGCACCCCCTCCATCAGTGCTTCTTTACTGGGGGGGGGGGGCAGAGATGCCATCTGACAATGTCTGGAGACATTTTGACTGCCACATCGGGGTGTATGATACTGGCATCTAGTGGGCAGAGGACAAGGATGAGGCTAAAAGCTCTATGGTGCAGGGACAGACTGTGCAAACAAGTAATGACCCGGCCCCAAATGCCAACAGTTCTGAGACTGAGAAATCCAGCTCCTAAGGAAAGCTTTCTGGAAAGAGTCTAAATCTAGGATGGATAAAAGAAGCACAGTATTAACTTCCACAATAGGCAGCAAAAAGTTCGTTCATAAAGATGTTTTTATATGTATATAAAAAGCCTTTATATACATATAAATACATATATATATTATATATAATCAGTAAGCTCGCTCTATCTATCTACCTATCCATCCATCCATCCCTCTAATGATCTATCTCTCAAAGACTTATCCTCTATTGCCAGCTACAAGAACAACACAACCCATAAAAGTGCCTGAAAAATATAACACAGATATATTAAGCCCAATGCATCAAAGACGGTTTTGACGGCAGACTAACAATTTCATGCTCTGTGTTTTTGACTTTTTTGGCCTCTACAGAAGAGAGGGGAAAAATATCTTGCCCTCAGAAGATAAACCCACTATCTAATTACCAGCCCATGCTGCGGCCTGTAATTCTGCCAGTTCTATCTTCTTTTTTCCCCCTCCCAGACACTTCCATTTTCTGCCAGCATTGCTATTTCTCAAAGCGTGTTTCCCCGCACAGTGCCTTTCCCGTTATGTCCCTTGATGCCTCACACTGTGTGATTCCACAGGAAAAAGGAGACGTCTCAATATCGCAGGAGAGGAAAATTTCAATGAATGTTTATAGGTGGGGAAGGGGATGGGGTGGGAAGAGGCAGCAGGTTAATTTTCGGTTAGTCGGACTGGGATTAATTACAACCGTTTCTGCTTTATTTTTAAACTGCTATTGACAAACATATATATATATATTTTAATCTCTTTAGGGCCGCACCTGCGGCATATGGAAGTTCCCAGGCTAGGGGTCTAATCGGAGCTGTAGCTGCCGGCCTTCACCACAGCCAGAGCAACGCAGGATCCGAGCCGCGTCTGCAACCTACACCACAGCTCATGGCAACGCCGGATCCTTAACCCACTGAGCGAGGCCAGGGATCGAACCTGCAACCTCATGGTTCCTAGTAGGATTCGTTTCTGCTGCACCACGATGGGAACTCCGACAAAAGTATTTCTGAAATCCGCCCACACCCTTTCTCCTACTGACGACCTGGGTACGGAGCACCGGCTCTTTGATGGGCCAGGATCAGCAAGGCCTCAAGACCATCCCACTCTATCCTGCCACTTATTGCTGTGCCTTATACAGACCCAGGAAGATCAATACGCATTTGACGTAAACTTCAAGAATCTCAGAGTTGGACTTTACTTGAGCAGTCATTACACTTCAAAGGCCGGCATGCTTACAGAGATGCATCTCTAAGAACTTTGAAACATGGCCCTTCACAGGTAGGAACAAAGCTATGTACCTGGCTAAACTGTGTGCTTCGGCCTCCTGCCAACAGAGGGCGGTAGTGATCACTAGTGACAGTGACTTGGGAACAAATTGACCTTTCAGGATTGTGTCCTCTGGTTCCCACCCCAGGCTGCACGTGAATCAGATGAGGCCTTTTATTAAAAACTCGCACCTGGGCTGCACCGCTGGGTGGCAGTGGCGGTGGTGGGGAGTGTTGTTAAACCAGAATGCCTGGGAGGTGGAACCAAGTGCCAGTATTTTGAAAGCCCTGTAGGTGCCCAAAACGTACAGCCAAGGCTGAGAGCACTGAATCAGAGCAGGTACGTGGAAGAACTTTCACACAATGAACTCTTAACAACCGGTACCTTTTAGAGTATGAGACGGTTATGAGTTTTAAATTATTTTTTATAGTCGGAGGTTTTTAAGTTAGCTTTTAAAAACACTCTGATTGAAATAATCGAATAAGAAGCAAATAATTTACGGAAGAGAGAAAGGACAGGAAAGGATTACTCTTCATAATATATAAAAAAAGTTCCCCCAAATTGATAAAAAGACAACTCAATAAAAATATATGAAAGGCAAAGGACATGAATAAAAAATTGAGAACAAAAAGCCAATGGCCAAGAAATATATAAAAAATATACCCAATCTTATTAGCAGTCAAGGAGATGTTAAGATTTTTTAGTCTTATAGAAGATTAGTCTTATTAATCTATAATCTTTACTTATACAAATTTTAGTACATGCCAGCTACTATCCTAAGTCTTTCTTAACAATTTAATGCTCAAAACAATTTCATGAGGTGGGCATTCATATCATACCTCTTTACAAATAACGGTAACTAAGACACAAATCAGTTATGCGTCTTAGCTAGAAGTCTCATGGCTACAGCGCTTGCTGGAGCTGACAGAGTTCTTGGGTGTGTTCTGGCCGAGGGTGTCATTATCCTCAACCACTATTCTAGCTCCCTTCTCAGTGGTACCTCTACTAAGATGCAAAAAAGTACAATGACCCATAACCTTCCATCCTGGAGATATCAGGAGGAAATGGGCATTGCTGGTGGGGGTATGAACGCAACAAGGTCTCCAGAAGGTGATCTGGAGCTATTAAACCACAGTAGTGCACATATCTTTCAACTTAGCAGATCCTACCGTAGTGAAACTACCCTGCAAAGACAAATACCATTTATGATAATGTATGTTCCAGATCCTCTACTGCAGCCGTGTTAGCTGCAATTGCACTGCAGCGACATTTGGAAACCAGCCTGTCTATGAAGAGGGAGCTGGTTTAATATGTTACAATATACCCGTACTTGAGAACATCTCCAGCGACTTCAAAGAAGATGAATGACCAGGAGAGAGATGTTTCTTTTTTTCTTTGTTGGCTGTGCCGGTGGCATACCAAGGTTGCCAGGCCAGGGATAGAACCCGCAGCATGGCAGTGACGATGCCAATCTCTCGGCCACCAGGGAACTTCTGCGAGGGATGTTTCCATTACCGGGCAGAGTAGCATGTCTCGATTTTACAAAAGCCGGCACAGATGAACCTTTCCAAAGAAAAGAATCTCACGGACTTGGAAAACAGACTTGTGGTTGCCGAGGGGGAGGGGGAGGGAGTAGACGCAGTCAGTAGATGCAGACTGTAGCATTTGGAGTGGATAAGCAATGAAGTCCTCTTGTCTAGCACAGGGAACTGTATCTAGTCACTTATGATGGAACATGATGGAGGGTAATGTGAGAAAAAGAATATACATGTGTGTGTGTGACTGGGTCACTTTGCTGTGTAGTAGAAATTGACAGATCACTGTAAATCAGCTATCTTGGAAAAAATAAAAACCATTAAAAAAATAAAAACAAAAACCTATCCATCCATTAATATTTCTATATGTTTGTGTAGACACAGAGAAAAGTATGGAAAGCTACACACCAAACTGATAACATCAGTTACCTTCACACGTGGGGCCACAATGTGTAGGGTTATTTGACTTGTCACTATAACCCTGCGCTGGTTTTATAACTACCTCCTTCCTCTACGCTGAAGCCCTCCAGATACTTGGGGACAGACCTTAACCCATCCCTCTCCCCGTTCCATAAATTATACCAAGACTTAGCCTCCAATCTTTATAACTCACCAGGGGTCAGGGCTGGTTCACCTCTACTGATGCTTTGCTTTTACTGAACACAATCTGCCAGAGTTCAGAACACAGAGGGACCTGTAATCTTCTATACACGCCATGTGCCATATGCTTTCTACTTACACAGCTTAAAGCTAATTGACCTTTGTCACAGTGCATATCACATTGTCAACTAAAATGCCCAGGTCTTTCAAATAAGTTAATGTCAAGTCAAACCTTTTCTACTAACTTTTGACCGTGACTGTGAGTTCCTCAATTCCCTCCTCTAGGATTTATGCTTTCCTATTAACAGTGAAATACAAAGTTGGAAAATATTACGGATGTAAATGTGGGAAGCAGCGGTAGGAAACCAATGAATTCTGGATTCTGGATGACCGGGTTTTTCTGCGTAATGAGGACGGTGGGTCAGAAGATGAGTGAATGTACTAGGCATGTGGCGAAGACAGGGAAAATGTTCTCAATGCTGGAGGTGGCGGGTACCTCAAATCTTCAGTTTCCCAACGGCAGGGCTGAATCTGAATCATAATGATGCTGGCAGACAAAACTGTTACATGAAGTGGGTGGGGAGAGAGGTCTCTGGAGGAGGAGGTTTGCTAGCTCCATGGAGACAGAGCAGGCAGGGGCCAAGAGCAGAGGTGAAGGAATGGGATAAGGAAGAGCAGAGCCTATGAGAAAAGCAGCGGCACCCCGGACCATCGGGAAAAAAGGACGGTGAGCCTCCAGAGATGGGAATGGAGAAAGAGGGAAGAAAGCAGGGAGATCTCGTCTAGTCTGGACTCTTTAGATGCCATGAAACAGGAACCTTCTCAAAAGTATTAAAAAGAAAAAGAACAGAATTCTGGTTGTGGCGCAGCAGAAACGAATATGACTAGTATCCATGAGGACGCAGGTTCAATCCGCGGCCTTGCTCAGTGGGTTAAGGATCTGGCACTGCTGTTGAGCTTGTGAGCTGTGGTGTAGGCCAGCAGCTACAGCTCTGATTCAGCCCCCCACCATATGTCGTGGGTGCAGCCCTACAAAGACCAAAAAAAAAAAAAAAAAAAAAACCCAAAACCAAAAAAAAATCAACAAAAACCACCCTAAAAATTGAAAAAAAAAAAGGATTATTCTAAGATAGAAAAATGTTGCAGCTTGTCAGGATTAAAATGGGGCTTGTGAAATGGGACAGGGGCTCAGCCCGCTGTTGGGGACCTTGGGACTACACTTCGTCTTCTCTCTCTGCGTCTGACTCTCTTAAGGGCCCCTGGTTTCTTGAACTGCTTCTCTTTACAGGTCAGGTCATTCCTTCTCTCTCTGCCTGCTGACCAGTCTAGACCTGGCCTCCGGCGAGTCGGTCTAGCCCCGACTCCACTACACTCCCAAACCAAACATGCAGTGCTATCAGAGATCATCATCCACAGCGAAGTCAGACAGAGAAAGACACATGTCATACGAGATCACTTATATGTGGAAGCTAATAAAAATGATACAAAAATTATTTCAAAAATGGAAACCCACTTGCAGATTTAAAAACCTTTCTTATGGTTGCCACAGGTGAAACTGTCGGAGGCGGGGAAAAATGGAAAGGATGTACACACTACACTGTGTACACACTACACAAGAACTGGAGTTGTACACGCTACTGTACGAAATAGATGACTAATGAGAAGCTAGAGCACAGGAAAAGCTACTCAGTGGTTTGCAAGAACCCACATGGGAAAAAAGAATGGATATATTTATATGTATGACTGATTCACTTTGCTGTGCACCTGAAACTAATACAACCCTGTAAATCAACTATACTCCATTAAAATTAAATTTGAAAAAAAAATAGGGAAGGAGAAAAGGGAACAAGCAGGGAGGGAAATGAAGGAGGAAAAGCGAAAGAGTTAGACACTTCTAGGGAAGGCTCATCTCGGTCTTTGAAGCTGCTGTGCTCACGACCACCTCCACACCTTCTCCAGCAAGTCTCCCCTGTTCCCCCACTTCCATTCATCCCCTTTCCTAAGTTGTCCTCCATCCCGGTCGTTCCAGAACTCTCCCCCTCCTCATGCCATATATACACACAGTCCAGTAGCGAATAATCCGATATTTCCAAGAGTCCTAAATTCCAGCTTCCATGTGGCACAATTTAGACAGGCTTCTTGGAATCATTTCCTAGTGTGAGATCTAGGGTTAATAACTTAAGACTTCTAACAGTCTCCTGTTCAAGGAGAGTAAAACACGACTGGTCACCATGCCCTGGATAGAAAATGTATTTTGTTTGGAATGCTATTATAATTGCTTTTCAGTCTTCTTCAAGCCATGAACCCATTTCTTTAACTCTCCCTTGTAAATTTTTCCCATGTTCCCTGTCAGGCTTCATGATGTTTTCATGGCAATCACACAGTTTTTGGATGAGACCATTAAAGTGCACTAGAAAAAGAGCTGACCCTGAGCTGAATAAGATTCGGTCATTTCTTCTTCTGGAGCAGCATCACTGTTTTGGATGACTTATGCCTGACCTGGTTTTAACTGCCACTTTTGCGCTATTAGTCGCTAAGATCCTGGGGCCTCTCCTACGTACGCACTCTGTGTTTCCACGTTCCATATGTGAGTTGCTGAATTTTCTCTTCACATTTTTTTCTAGCACTGGGCTGGGTCCGTTTAGACATCCTTTCGGTTCCACTCAAGTTCTCGAGGTTGCCATCCATTTCCTGACTCAGTCCTGACCTCTTCTTTGCTCCCTGGTTCTGTGAAATGTGAGCCTATACAGTGATGGGGTGGAGGAGGAACCGTGCAGGGGTGGGGCTTACAGCCCTTGGGGGTGACTCATAGGGTTATATGCTCCATTCATTGTTTTCCTTCCCAAAGAGAGAAATACGAATTATTTTCTCAAATAGCTCTAATGTAACTGGTAGCCATGAAGAAACCAAAAGAAGTGAACAGGAAAAAATACTTAAAATATGTTTTTAATAAATGCCTGAAACCAAGATTTAAATCCAAGACTGAAAAAGTTAAAAGCGTACAGTATGCTGACAAAAAATGATAGACAATGGTTAATGCTAAGGCGTAGCCTAGTGATATTGTTTGACTCCAAGTATAACGAAGATTTATGGGTTATGAGATCTTTAAACATGAATCAGTTTATCTGAGGTAATAATAAGGTTGGCTTCAGACTTCTCTCCACAGTAAACTCCATGTCAGAAACATAACCAATGTCCACAAAGTTGTAACATGTTAACATGTTACAGGCTATAATTTAGCATAGAAGCAACATTCTCAAGCAGGCAAAAACTCAGGGAACCCAGTATTTGTGAACTTCTAGTAGAATGTAAGCTCTGTGGTGGCAAGGTCGGCTTCCATATGGTTTTCCACTTTATCCCCAACACCCAAGGCATAGAACATTACATACAGCAGATATTCAATAGATGTTTGTTGACTGAATTAAAAATATTTTTATATGAAGAAAATTGGACGCTTTCTCATTCAGATTCCTCAACTGGTTTTTTCAGCAGAGCCACCTGAGAACTCAAAGATTGCCTAGATCCACACTTTGAGATTCAAACTCAATTAGGCTTGGGTATCCTGATTTTAAAAAGCTGATTTTAAATAATCGCAGGTATCCTCTTGAAATTTTTTCACTGTATCTGTTTACTCAGATTATTATGTACTTAAAGTTTTCTTTAAATGAATTTGCTTTTCAGTTAACTACATTGATTTTGATAGGGAACTTTACATCACAGCAATACATAAAAAACTAATTTTCCACAAATTGGCCAAAAAGCCCAAAAGAAAGTTATAAAAAATAAATGTAACAAAAAATGTTCCTAATCATATGTGAATTCTTAATTCACATATGATCACCTGGAAAGACTTTCAGCTTAGGGCCAGCTCTCAGTTTAAAAAAAAAAAAATCAAGATTTATAAGGGTTGGAAATTCCCATGGTAGGTCAGCAGTAAGGAGCCCCAACTAGTATCCATGAGGATGCGGGTTCGATCACTGACCTCTCTCAGTGGATTAAGGATCCATTGTTGCTGTGAGCTGTGGTGTAGGTCGGCAGCTATAGCTCCAATTTGATCCCTAGCCTGGGAACTTCCATATGCTGCAAATGTGACTCTAAAAGAAAAGAAGATTTATAAGGGCTATTAGATGGCTTAAAACAATACTAACATCAAAGTAAGACTTTGGGCTTCATGCAATTAGAACAATTTTAGAAAGAAATGAAAAGAGAAGAACTTCAGTCACGTGATTCAACATTACTTAATAAGCTGTGCCTTGTACCAAGGGAAACGCATAGCCCAGACTCTGGGGAACACAGCAAACTTTGAAGGTGACCATAGCAATATCTGGGATATGTTAGGTGATTAACGTATGTTGATTTCAAGTATTTATAGGGAAACTACTTTGTGTCAAGCACAATTCTGGATCTTGGGAACTGGGTAACAAACAAGACCACTGCTCTTCGGTTGCTCAGTGCTATTTTGTGTGCCTTTCCACACGGCTACTTGCACAAACAAATAGAGCAGTCTCCCCTTTATCCATGGTTTCATCTTCCACGGTTTCAACTTCCTGGGGTCAACTGTGGTCCAAAAATATTAAACGGGTCATTCTGGAAATAAACAATTCATCAGCTTTAAATTGCAGGTCTTTCTGAAGAGCGAGATGAAACGCAGCGGGATGTGACTCACCCCTCTGTCCGGCTTGTCCTGCCCGTGAGTCACCTGGGAGCCCACCTGGCCATCAGACTGACTGCTGAGGTGCCACAGTGCTTGCACTGACAGTCAGTCTCATTTTACCTAATATTAGACCCAAAGCACAGGTAAAGGGACGCTGGCAATTCAGATACTCTCTTACTGTGCCTAATGTGTAAGTTAAACCCTACCGGAGGTATGCATGCATCGGGAAAACACGGTGTGTGTGGGGCGCCGTGCTACCCGCAGGCTCAGCCAACCACTCGGGGTTCTTGGAATGTGTCTCCTGCAGAGAAGGGGGGCCCCACTGTAGACAGCTGGGATCTCTAAGTGGTTACTGACTGCATCTCTCTCACCCGTGAATAGCTGCATCCTCTAAACCCCACAAAGGGCGGGATTGTGTCCTCTACCCTTGCTTCCTAAAATCCTAGCAGGACCAAATGCTTCCAGGCGGCTTGCTGTATGCCACCCCGTCCAGCACACGGTTTATCTCATCTACGCCTCGGCATATGAAGCAGGATGGTAAATGACGGTGAATTTCCTTTCTCAGATGAGAAGAGAGAGGCATGGCTCTGACAGGAAGCCCTCCCAGTGCTGGAGGGAGAGCATAAAAGCAACTACCTGACTAGCTGAGATCCCTACCTATGGCTTTTCCTCCATTGTACGTCCTGCTACTGCTATTGAAATCCTGTTTTCTTATCCTGGTGTGATCAGAAAAGCAGTGTGTGGCTCTAACGGTAGTCTCATTAACTTCTGGTGATGAAAAGGGGAAAAATGCAGAGAATCAAGGCAGATGCAGATGGGCACTGATGGGCTGAGAATTAAGCTAAATGATAAGCAAAACAAAGGACGAGAATAAAGAGATTTCACTGGAGGTTAAGAGAAAAATAATGAGCTCTTTTCTAAACACAAAAGAGAATGTAAGTGGTAAAGAGGGAAGCCAGGCTGCTGGAGCTTGGCAGGGGGTAATTTATTGATTGACAAGTAAGAACGTGCCAAAAAGAAAGACATAAAGGAGGAAAATTTATTTGCTGCAGTTTTCACAATGGGAGCCATCCAAGGAGGCAAGACACGTAAATTTCCCAAGGGAAGAAGATGATGAAGTAAGATCCGTGTTTTCAAGTCCTCAAAAGGCAAAGCCCTGGTGTTTGTTTGTTTGCTTTAAAGCACTGGGCTCGATGTTGAGCAAGGATCAGATGATACAACCGGCCCTTGATACTGACAGATGTCTGAACCTGTCTGGAGGGCCAGAAACCTGGGACTAAATATTCCTAAATCTAATAACCACTGAGTCAGAGAAGACTTGGATTTGCTCAGGGAGCAGGCTCCGAGGATTTCTGTAGCCTCTCCCATAAAGAGGAAGTGAGTCTAGAATTGGAGGCAAAAGAATGGCTTCTCAACAAGGATACTCATGGGGGTGGCGGCGGAGGTGGTTGAAAGACACAGAATGGGTAAGTAGAGTTTGTCCAGACATTACAATTGAAAGGGACCTTATCTCTCGCTGGTAGAAACTGAGATGATTAAGGACAGCTAGGGAAAATGGAAGCCGTGGTCAAGTTCAGCAGGTAAACAGCTAAAGGTGAAGGACAAGGCTCCCTTTCGGTATCAACAGTGCATCGAGCTGTTCAGTCTGGAGCACTCAGTTAACCTCTTGTTAATATCCAAGTCTTTAAAGATATCTGACTCGAGACTCTCCCCAGCTATTTATTTTTCCTTCAAGAGAACTCTTTTGCTTAAAATGACATTCCATTCCAGACATATTTATAGGTATGCAGATCTTTTTGGTCTTGAATTATAGAAAGCGAGACAAACCCAGCTCTTGAGTTATGACATCAAATATAGGAAGGCATTTTCATTTTTTAAGGTTGCAGATTTAGGCGAGCTAAGTTTACAGACTGTTTGGAATTTCAATCTTTCAACATAGAGGATACTTGCAAATGCTTCTGTTCATACGTTTTTTTTTTTTCCTTCCCCAGAAAGGTCCAATGCCAATAAAGCTGATACGCCTGAGTTATGGCTTCTTTCCTTCTGATAATCAGTAAAAATTATGCAAAGGCACAGCGCTGTTATCAAACAGAAATAGAGAGCAATCTAATTCTACCTGATACAGAATTGGCCTGGCACACTGTTTCTCCAGAATCTATCACACCACAGATGCCGGCAGAATGCTCTCTATAAAAAGCAGACCAATTAAGAGGAAAATTTCTGGAAAGTCAATGCTGGTGTCCAATGTTGTATCTGAATCTGGAAACGTTAAACAGGTTGGTAATGAGCTTGTGTTGGAAGAGAAAATAGAGTTTTTTTCCTTTAGCGATCAAGACAAAGGAGAAAATATCAAGAGAACTTTTGGGGGTGTTTTTATTTTAGGGAAAGTGACCTACTTGGAAAGCTCTCTTCATTGCTAATGGAAAATAACATAGAGACAAAAGGCCTAACATCTGATAGGGACCCTTTGACCTAGGCAGACAATTCTGCATTTTGGATGACTGATGGCTGGAGGCAGAGGCACAACCGGAGCCCTGAGTCAGCTTTTAACGGCTTTCCAGGCAGACATTGACGCCACCATCTGCAAGCCTACTCACCTGAGACTGGCTGGAGCTTCTTCCCTAGCAAGGAGGTGTTACTACAGCATGCGACATTCCTAGCTCATTGACGACCATTTTTTTTTTTTTTTTTGGCTGCACCCACAGCATGTGGAAATTCCCTGACCAGGGATCGAACCTGCACCACAGCGGCAACCTGAGCCCCTGCAGTGACAATGCTGGATCCTTAACCCAATGAGCCATAAGAGAACTCCTACGCATGAGAACTTGAAGGCTCATTGGTCCCTCATAAACAGGGTGGCAACACACTTTGATTTATCTGTAGAGATTCCAGTGGATGATTTATTTGCTATTATATCCTTATCTTCACTTAACAGAGAGGGTTTTATTAAGAATCTTTAATGGATCTCTCCTTTAGGTCAGAGATGTGAACATTCACTGAAGAGTCTTAAACACTAGGGATGATGCGTCTCAGGCCAATAAGCTCTTGCCACAGGATCAAGCTAGCAGTCTCCGTCCTCGTGCCTCTCCTCACAGAGCTGTATGCCTCCTTCCAAAGGCAGCAGCTGGGGTCTACCAGTTGCCTCTCTGTTCTGCGCTTTCCTGATTCCCAACCTGGCACTTGGCCCCTGTTACTGAGTGGTCAGTGCTACAAGTCAGAGACTGTGCTAGTGTTTTTTTGTTTTCTGGATAACAGGTCCTATGATGTGGGTACTTGACTGATGATAAAACTGATACTTTGAGAGCTGAAATTAAAAGCCCCAAGCCGTACAAAGACAAGAGCTGGGATCTGAATCCAGAGCTGCCACTCTCAAGTCTTTTAACGCTACACCAGATTCCCAGAATGCTTCCAACAGGAGGCTTTCCTCCTCTACCAGAGGGCAAGTGGAAATAAGTCGGCTTCACATTTCTTCTGGCAATGAGAACATTTTGCTCACACATTCTGAACAAACAGGCAATTATCCTGTTTTATTTGAAAGTATCCATGTGACGGGCTCTTTCAGCTCCCGTATCTTTCTGTGTACTGTCTTGACTCTTACTTTGGGTTTGTTCACGTAAAATATACTGCATTTCTTCCTAGGTCCTGGGGAGTTTTTGCTGGCAGAACACATTTAGGGCTGTGTGGTGATTTTGAAGATACGCTTCTCTTTAAAGTACACGAAGGATGGAAAAGAAGGCTGGCTTCTCCATCACTGGCAGCAAGAAATATGTGGGCTGGACAAACACACGGTCCCCTTTTCACGCGAGTGCCACTGACCAAAGTCCTTTTCAAATGTCTGGAAACTGGTCTTAACGCTGTCTGTCCTGGAGAATCAACCAGTTCCCCCACATGTTTGCTCACACTGTCTAGAACGGCCCAGAAGAAACACCGAGCAGTCTTTCTTGAGGTCTGTAAGCACAAGTCAGTGGTTTGAATTTTCTCTGTGCTGGGGCTTCTCCAGCTGGAATCTTCCAGGCGCTCATGTTTTGCTAGCTGCTTGGTATTTTACTGACATAATGCAGTGAAGATTTGGGCACTGCCCAATCGATTTCAATGTTTAAATCTTTATGGAATATCTTCTGACTTGCTGTGCTTCATTCCATCTTTTTTTTTTTTTCAGTTTCACGCTGTCCCGTCTCCCCCTCTCACCCCAAATACCCTGACATCTTAGACGATGAGGTAGCAGGTTAGCCAGCACTGGCCTGGCTCTCAGAGATTTCTGCCCAGGGAATGAGAGAAAGGAAAATGGCAACAGCTACAATGATGACGCAATAGGGAAATCGAGGACCACAGAGAGGGCGAGTGCAGTGCCACACGCGCGCCCCCTTGCAGTCCGGGAAGCTGTGGTGGCTGCTGTTGCTAGATGAGCGATAGCAGCCACTGGGAAATGCCAGGGACACAAACTGCCCCTTCCTGGAGCCAGTGGGCATCTGTCTCTGTCGCTCCTGCGGGCACAGGGCCCTGTTCCCTCTGCACGGGTAGCAGAGCGAACCTGGCTTCGGAGCCACGTGAGAGCTCTTTAATAGGGTTCTGCACCAGTACCCAGCCTCGGCCCTTTCTTTCACTCTCTTGCAGGGAAAATTGAGGCAATGATTTATACGTTGTAAGCCGTTCTGACAGGTGCACTCGATCTTGGCTTTCCCCAGCCCCAGGACTAATCGGGAGCTTATCTTTTCTTTTGTGTAATAGGGAGCTGTCAGGTTCTATGACCCTCCGAACAATTCACTCTCTCACGGGAGGGCTGGCCTTGGAGGGAGGACACCTTGATGCTGGAGGAGGCCCAGAGGCCACGCCCTGACATGTACCAAGCAGCGGCAGGTGAGGGCGAGAGGGCAACGTGGCCACACCGACGACATGCTACCAGCTCTGCAAACGCAAGCTTGTCATACCCGCCGAGCACCTGCTGGTTGTGCCGGCAGCTGCACTGCCTTGGTGTATATCCTGTCTTAAGTGCAGAGCACTTAGCTATTTGAGCAAAGAAGAGCTATTTCAAAAAAAGTAAAAGAAAAAGACCGGTGCAGAGAAGAAAGGATCTGCGTTGCTCTCAGGGGAAAGAGCAAATCCCCCGGCGAGGTCTGCGACGGTCTGGCCACAGCCTGGCTGCCTGCCTGCTGCATCTGGCTGGTGCCGCCGCCCAAACCGCCCACCTGCCTGCGCTCAGCGTGGCGGCCACTCAGGTCTTGCCTCCAGCTCCTGTTCTCCCAGGGAACTTCCCACCTCTGGGCCTTTGTCCACGGCTCTGCCTCTGCCTGGAAGGCTGCTCCCGCTTCTCTCCTCACCTCCCTGCTGCTTCCGCTCTACTTTTTTAATGCATTATTATTATTATTATTAAAATATAGCTCATTTACAATATTTCTTCAAGTTCAACTCTATTATGAATTGCTCACGAAATGATTCTCTGTGCTCCCTGGATGGATGGATTCCGTCACCGCCTGCTCTCCCAGGCACCTGACGCCTGTCCTCTGCAGCCCCCATCCCAGCGTCCACTTTTTTTATTTGAATCAAATACCCTCTCTGCCAAAGGAGACTGAGGGCATGAAGTCACGGGTAGGGACTGTGCCTTACGGGTTCACTGCTGTAACCCCAGGGTCTACTACAGTGCCGGGCTTATCGTAGGTACTCAATAAATACTTGCAGAATTAGTGAAAAAAATTAATAAGCAAGAGACCTAGGTGGCACCTATGTTTTCTTTAAAATTTCTTACTTGTTTTCTTTAAAAAAATTATTTATTTATTTAATTTTTAGTCTTTTTAGGGCCACATCTATGGCATATGGAAGTTCCCAGGCTAGGGGTCTAATTGGAGCTACAGCTGTCAACCTACGCCACAGCCACAGCAATGCAGGATCTGATCGTCATCTGAGAACTACCCCTCAGCTCACGGCAACGCCAGATCCTTAACCCACTGAGTGAGGCCATAGATCGAACCTGCAGCCTCATGGATCCCAGTCATTACCGCTGAGCCACGATGGGAACGCCCTTATTTTACTTTCACTAGCGTATAGTTGATTTACAGTGTCGTGTCAATTTCTGCTATACAGCATAGTGACCCAGTCATGCATATACATATATACATTCTTTTTTTCATACTATCTTCCATCATGTTTTATCCCAAGAGACTAAGTATAGTTCCCTGTGCCATACAGTAGGACCTCATTGCTTATCCATTCTAAATGTAATAGTTTGCATCTACTATCTCCCCGTCCGGGCCCCTTCCCTCTTCCCCTTGGCAAACACAAGTCTGTTCTCTGTGTCCTCGAGTCTCTTAATTGATTTGACCATCAGGTATGGCAAAGACACATTTCCTCAGGACCAGTATGACAGCCATCTGCAAGTTCACGTGAAGAGACGACTTACTGTGCAAAGGAAAAGCAGCGACCAAGGGCGGCCTTATTCTGTTACTTCCAGCTAGCTGTCTCATCTCGCAGCTCCTGAGCTCCCGTTCTCTTATCTGCACTGATAACCTCAGGTTCCCCCCAGGGGGCTTTTCTTAGATGCTTTTCGGATTTGCAAAGCAAGTGACCTTTTTTTTTTTTTTTAAAATCAAGTTTTCAGTTTCTAAACGTCTGCGTGTTTGGTCGGAAGAGCAGGATAACTCGAAGTTTTCACCTCATGTCTGGATGTTTTGGAATTAAGCAGACGTGTCCTTATCTAACTCAAGCTGCAGAATTCCCAACTCCTGAACACAGTCAGAGGGAGTGGAGTCACAGAACAGAAAAGAAAATATTGAGAAGGAGTTCAGTGTTTAAATACGCAGCAGGACCGACTGTAATGTCGGGCACGGGTGCAGGCGGCTGGTGCTGTCACTGTTTTCAGTCAAAGCTCAGAGCCTGCTGGTTTCTCACGGGATTCTAAGCCCCATGTGAGGGCAGGGACCACACATGACTGTATATACGGAGGCCTTTCTTTTTTTCATAAGTGCAGATTAAAGAGATGATAGGTTACACAGAAGGAAACATTTGTGAACAGTGATGGCTTTTAGATCGGCTAATGGGCCATTCCTGCCTCAAGTATCTCTGACCGTAGGATAGAGCTCACATGGGCTCAGAGAGTGGAGAACCACTGCTACCAGGAGGCCAGACACGGCGGCGGTGAAGAGTGCGGGTCCAGAGTCAGCCAGCCAGGGGTGAGCTCTGGTCCTGCCACTTGCCAGCCAACAACCCTGCATGTCGCTTCCTTCGTACGCAGCCCAGTTACCTCACCTATGAAGCGGTGACAGCAGTTTTCAGCTGAAAACTGTGAGGGTTAAGGTGAAGATTAAATGAGGAAGTATGAGAAATGCCGGGAACGGGGCCGGGACTAGAACGTTCTCAGTGAATGTGAATGAACTTGAACGTCAAGAGGGAGGCTCTGACCCATCCTGGATCCCGTGACCGGACGGCGGGGAGATGAGAATGGCCAGCTGCCAGGCTGACCCCTGCTCCCCGACCCGGTTCTTCTAGCCAGCATCCCCCAAGTGCGGTCTGTCACTGCACTACTCAGAGTAACGGGTCCCTGGACTGTTTGCTAATATGGTCCGTGACAAGACCAGGAGCTCAAGCCCGTGCATTGCTTCGTCCATTGAGGACGTCCTGCGACAGAAACGAAAAGTGCCAGCTGAACTCTACAGGGGGCTAGTGCAGGTAACGGCTCATCCTCTGCTACAAGCTCTTTATCCTATGAACCAGCGCTGGCCCAAGGACTGCGCTTTGAGTAGCATGTTGAGAAGAACGGTAATCCCACGAATTGCGAAAAGGGTTTTTTTCATGGTCAAATAGGTTTGGTGGAAAATAATGCATGCACTATACCTTAGAGTTTGATATCACATAGCAAAGATCTTAAAACCCCGAAGCAAATAAATTCGTTTAAACATATTTAAATGCTTCTTTTTTTTTTTTTTAAAAAAAAGCATATTTAAGCTAGGATTTCTCATATATTCTTGAGCAAGAAACGTCAGTGAGTGAGTGTGTGTGTGTGTGTGTGTGTGTTCATTTTTACCACTGCTTTTAACATTTTTTTTCTGGTAAAGAACATGAGCTCAACTCATCATCTGATCACAAGTACACATTGTAAGAGCGAGATCCATTTCTGGTTCACTCAAATACATACAAATCTAACACATTTCTAGTAGAAATTCCTTTCCTTCTGGCTCAATCATTCTAAGGAAATCAGAGAATTAAATATTTTCCGTTGGCAACAATCACCTTTAACATAAAATTATCCTTATAAACAATTTTTACTTCAACCAGTTTCTTATTTTTATGCACCAAAGAAAAGAATGTATCTTCCTCTATACATTAACCTCTAGGGAAATACTTAAAACCTTTTTCTCTGGTGAGGATGGGTGTTTAAAAATAATGCATCGGTGAAGTCTGGTCTTCGATGTATTAAGATCAAAGCGATCATATTTTCTACTGAACTTAATTCCAAATCCACTTGTGCTAATGATTTTCTAGAAAAATCTTACATATAAGAGCAGAGGCCCGAGAATTCTTCTTGTAATTTCAAATGAGTTCTTTGCATAACTTGGTAGCAAAAGGGATCTAGGCTCCTACTTTTGATCTCCAGTTAAGTAATAAGTTTCCTTGGAAAACAAATACTACCAATCAGCTCAAGGCCATGTTAACATTCTAAGGTTTCTTGAGCAACACACTTCTCGGGCCACGCGCACACCTGCACATGCAAACACATGCATGTGCAGTTTCCGGGGCTGCAGCGCACGCCTCTCATTCTAGCTGCAGTGAGCTCACAGGGCACAGCCAGGACCTGGTCTGGGGCCAGTGTCTTTCCCATGACACTCATAAATCTCAAATTCCATCTCAAAGATTCAGAAAACGGAGATACTCCCCCCCACCCCCAGCCAGATCATCGAATTATGCCTGGCTTTTTCATCGACTTTAAAAGTATACAGAGAGGAAGGAAAAGATGGAGAAGATCATTCTAACAGGTTCTCTTCTGGGTTCAGCGTGAGTTAGGTTGGACACAGTGATAAGATCCTTGCTTGCAAAGCCTGGGAAAGACGAGCAGCCTGCCCTGGCCTGCCCAACCCTCAAATGTCTCAGAAATTCAGGCTATTAAGGACCAAGGTTAGGAAGAGAGAATGGGTCAGAGTCAAGAACGCTGTGCCTTCTGACCAGGCGCTCTCAGGATAAACTACGGGCGCTGTGAAAACACCAAGATTTTCTTCTTTAACATGATCCCTTTCCTTTCCCGATACGGCTGGACTTCTCAGCTTCTGCCTGTCATGGAGCGGACCTGTGGGGAGTGTCATTTACTAGTTCTTATCACATTCGAGAAGCCATGGCCGCCTTCCAAGGGCGTTGGGAGCAAGACACAAAGAGAACTTGACCTTAAGCTACGTATAGGATTCTGCTTATATTTACATTTATCTGGGATCTAATTACTACCTGGTAAATCCAGCACAACAAAGGTAGCTGTGAGATGAAAGAGAATGTTTTACTGTCATGAACATGCTCTGAAAGCACGGCAGCTTTAGAGAGTCGGTGCGAACGTGCATTGAAGATAAAGCAGAATGGATTGCTGGATGTGTTACTGTCAAAATGTCATACTGCTTTAAGCTTTTTCAATATTTTCGTCAGCTCTTCCCAAAATGCCTGGTGTCCAGGTGAAAAACAGGATGGGAATGGAGAGGAGAAAGGGGATAATATTTACTGAGCATCTTCCAATAAGGCATCACGCCAGTACTGCCAGCATGCTATTCTATCTTATTAGGACCTCTGCGGGAAGAATGTACGATGATGTCTGCTTCACAGACGAGGCTGAGATGTGGTCGGACACCTTGACCTTTCTTGGAGACTCTGTAACACGGTGCTAAGACCACAGATTCTGGAGACAGACTTGACCTGGTTAAGAACGTGACCCCCCCCCCCCTTAGCAGCTGTAGCCCTCGAGCTAGCAACTCTAGCTTTCTGAATCCAATACCCTCATCTGTCAAATGGGAATAAACCCCGCAGAACCGCTGTCAGGTGCAATGAGATGGTGGCTGTGTGTACCTAGCAGCGTGTATCTAACTAGAGTCTAGGCTGTTGTCGTGGTTACAGCACACTGGCCATGAGGTGGGCTGCCCCCTGGCTTGGCCAGGAGTGAGAGGGGGAAGGAACGTGAGTTATAAAGTGCAGAGCTGCACACACAACCCAGCCGTGGTTGACTTACAGACGCTTACTCTAATCAAAGCCTCCCACGCTGAGGGCTACGGAATGACTGGCCAAGGGGGACGTGCTGTGCAGCACAGAGAACTCCACCCCGTGTTCTGTGACCGCCTATATGGGAAGAGAACCTGCGAGAGAGTGGGTACTTGTCTCTGTGTGACTGGGGCGCTTTGCTGTATGCCCGCAACGGTACCAGCCTTGTCAATTAACGATACTTTAATAAAACTTAACAGATCAATCAAAGCACGCCCTCAGTGTGAGGGCAGCCATGTCCCGACAATAACGCTGCCTTCAGACTATTCCACACGGAACCTGGAGGCAGGAGGAGGGAAGGAAGCAAAGGAAAAGCTTACAGAATCCGCTCGGGGAACCTCCGCCTTGGAGTGGACCTGACGGTCACCTCGCCGATGGCCTCAGACCCGGCTGATCTGCAGAACTGCCCGCGATACGGCTGAGACGGACGGATGATGCCCTTGGCCCGGTGCCTGGGGGTTCCGAATCCATGAGCTGGGGGCGATTTCAGACATTCCCAGAGTCTGACCGTCATCCGGGCTTGGGAAACCATGATCTAATTCCACGCACACTTTCTGCTCCATCCTCCTCCCAAACAAAACCTCACCTGTGCCCACACCTGCAGCAGCTTCTACCACCCCCTTCACAGTTTTCTCTCTAGTGCTCATAGTTTGGCTTATAGCGAATATTCAGAGCAATCTATCAGGTAGTCGGTCACACACGAGGGGCAGGATAGGAGCCTGGATTTTAGAGTCGTAAAGACACGAACTCAAGTCCAAGTGCCGCCACTCACTTACTGGTGTCTGACCTCAGAGGCAGGATGCTTAATCTCGTTGGCTTTGGGTCCCACGTCTCTGAAACCGAGCTTTATTTTAGAACCTACATTACAGGCTTACGAGGATTGAAGCAGCCAATACATGGAGCATCCTGGGAATACAGCAAGCGCTCAGTCAGAGTTTGCTGCTCTTCTTATTATCCCGACCGGAGCGGTTCCTCTGCTTCGCAGTGAAGACAGCTGACACCGAATCACCGAATAGTAGCCAAAGACCAGGACAGGGCCACCCACAACCGCCACCCGCCCCACACCCCCTCTAAAGGCAAAACGCGTCAGAACGCAGAGGCTTCCCGGTGGGCGTGGTGCCTGGGGTGCCTGTGGACGCTTTCTGATCCCATAACTGAATCCCCATGACACAGGGATGGGATCGGATAATGACGGCAATCAATAACGGTAACAGAGGTTATTATTTATTTTCATAAACACAGAGTCTGTGCACCCCGCTGAGTTACACACATCGCACGCCAGCAGCCACTTGCGGGGCTGTCAATCAATGGAGGACCGCAATTTCCCCCCTGGCGACACGGGGCGGGTCGGGGCGGAGGGGGAGAAATTACCCCCACCAGAGTGACCCCGTCACAAAGTTAATCTACTCCCGGGGCCGTCCGGGTGCCATCGCAAGCCCGTGAATACGGAATAGCCTTGATTGATTCTGCATGGCAGTAGCTAAACACTCCAGTGTTATTTGCAACAAACATAAGGAACGGGAAGCAGAAACTGTGAAACGGTTGGGTATTAAGCCCGTGGAGCATCAATACATCATAAAAGGAAGCCTAGAAAAATTAAAAATGGGCAGAGGAGGACCGTATCTGTATCCTAAGAGGCTCCCCCCTGCATCATCAAAGCGTAAGCCCCCGAATGAAAACCTAAGGCAGTGATGGCAGATCCTGACTCATCCAGTAATGTGCCCTGAAACAGGCCTGGGGTGACCTGTCCTCCCTGAGTGGGCGTCACTGCATGGTCACCACAGAGGCAGCAAGAAAGCACAAAGCCTGCCGTCTAGACGGAAAACCTGTGATTCTTAGTTCTGCCTCTCAGAGCCTCAGATCCCCTTATAATGGGGATCGTCGCATCCAGATCACGAGAGAGAAATAGCAAGTCCTGTTCTCTGAGCCTCCCCAGGTGCTTGGGAACATTAAAACGAGCCCCCTAGCGTCGGAGACCACCATCGAGCTGCGCCCTGAAAACTCCTTACTGGTCCTCCACCTCTTCTTTCTATACTTCCCTGAACTGCCTTCGCCGTCTTCTGTCCTTTTCTCAGGTCATCTGCCCAATCTCAGTGTTTCTCAGAGTGTGGCCCAGAGATCTGCACCAGAATCAGCCACGGGTTTTCTAGGTGGGGTCTTGTCGGTGAAGTCACTGGGCACAGCTCGGACCTTCTAAAGCAGAATCCCAAGTGAAGAGGCCAGTGGCTGCGTTCGAAAACGGTTCCCAGGTGACTGTGCTCAAATTAGTCTCATGTTGCAGCCATCTGCAATGTGTGCCCTTCTTGTCCCCTGAGGACAAAGGGCACGTTTCACTCACCTTTTAGGACCCACTTTGCAACGGGTACTTAGCACAGTGCTGAACGCATGGTAGGCACTCAATTAATAGGATAAAGAATACACTGAAAAGCTCTAAGTGCCAGATGCTTGCGTCCTCTTTGTTGTCTGGATCGTGGACCACACAATACATAGTCCCGTAACAGCGAAGGGCAGGGGTTCTGGGATCAGAGAGACCAGGGCTCCGTTCTGGACTCTGCCACTTAAGCCAGTGCTTGTCTCCCTGAGCCCCTGGAAAAGGGTGTGACGCGTAAGCCAGAAGACTGTGATACGGAACAAACTGTAAAACGTACATGCGCCTGCTCAGTGCTGAGTCTGTCATGAGGAAGGGCTGAATTAATGTAGATGCTATTATTGGTAAGCTTACATTTAATCACTATTTAATCATTTCTCTTGAAACACAGATCAGGCAGTTAAACCAGTTGTTTCAGCAATATGATCGCTTCTGGGAAAACGGTCTGTCTAACCAACCTGTCTAATCCTATGACCTGTCAGCAATGATCCTCAAGAAGTTCCCTTCAGAATTTGGAGCTGGTGCGCGCTCAGGCCGATTTGCCACTGTGCCTCAGACTGTGGCTGGGAGGGTGTCTGAAGGGCCACCAAGGGGATTTGCAAACAATAGGGTCATTCTCAGCGGAAAAACGCCTGTCCTGGAAAGTCACAAGAATGTGTGTGTCCTGAACGGACAGCAAGACAGAAGCAGCCGCCAGCAGAAGGCGTGTGTGTAAAAGCGTGATGTGATTTAATCTTTTCTCTAAAAGCAGTGCGTCCACGGTGAGCCCACCCTGTGGCAGGGAAGAGTTTGCAGCCCTGATCCTTGCCGTTGGCACCCACTGCCCCTCAGATCTACCCCACACAGGTAGCTTTGCCGAAGAATTCTGAGCAACACCAAAAATGAAATTCCCCTGCTCTGCAATCATGAATTAGTATTTATTTTCTTTCTTTTTTCTTTCTTTCTATCCCTCTCCCTCCCTCCCTTCCCTCCTTTCTCCTTTTTGTCTGCCCCACAGCATGTGGAGCTCCCTGGCCAGGGGATCAGATCCGAGCTGCAGCTGCGAGCTACGTCGCGGCTGCGGCAGTGCTGGGTCCTTGACCCACTGTGCTGGGCTGGAGTTAGAACCTGCGCCATCAGTGCTCCCAGGGTGTGGCCGGTTCCATCGCGCCACAGCAGGAACTTCATCGATTCGCATTTTCTTGGGAAGCAGCAGTGGTGGGAAATCATAATGAAAAGTATCAGATTGGGGTCAGATGGGCTTGAATTCCAGCCACCACTTTCACCTTTGAGATTTCACCATCTCAAGTCCCGGGATCTTGAGCGCACAAGCCCTCGTCTACTCTAAAACTCAGTCTCCACCGCTACGAAATCTACTCCTTTGACAAATGTCTGCTGCGTACCTACCACGTGCTAGAGAGAGGACTCGAGGCTCCTGTTTTCCGGGAGCTTACATTTTAGTGGGGAGGGAGAGGAGGCCACCAGTGGACAAATGAGACATGAGGCCAGGAGAAAAGCTAAGAATAAAGGGGCAGGGTACAGTCACTGAGCGTGAACGGCAGGATAGGTGTGTGCTATTTTCTCTAGGGAATTCTAGGAGCGCTTCTCTGAGGAGGTGGCACTTGAGCAGAGACTTAAAGGAAGCGAGAGAGTGAGGCTTTGGATGGTGCAGAGAGAATAACAGTGACTGTAGCTGGGAGAGTCACTATTAGGATGAAAGATACGAGGATACCCAGTCCGCCTCCAGGTACAGAGTAAGCACTCAATAAATATGGCTGTTGTTGTTATTATTAATATTAGCTCTCAGAAATATTCATTAGAAGACTGGAGATCATTACAGCCCCTTCATTTTGGGGGGTGAGGTTTTTTTTTTTCTTTCATTTTTTAAATTTAAATTTAAATTTTTTTTTTTTAGGACTGCACATGCGGCGTATGGAAGTTCCCAGGCTAGGGGTTGAATCGGAGCAATAGCTGCTGGCCTGTGCCACACCAGAGCAACGCCAGATCCCAGATGCATCTGGATCTGTGACCTACACCACAGCTCACAGCGACAATGGCTCTTTAATCCACTGAGCGAGGCCAGGGATCGAGCCTGTGTCCTCATGGTTACTAGTTGGATTCTTAACGGGCTAAGCCACCACAGGAACTTCCTGGAGGCAGGTCAGGGCGAGTCTCAGGTTGGAAGCGCACAGCTTCCAAACTCTGTATTTGTAACTGGTTCAAAAGCACATTTGCACCTGGCCTAGGTTCCCAGGGCAGTGGCAGCCAACAGTAATGAAGCAAAGAATAACTCCGGGCTCATTCTGCACGGCTAAGTACCCCACGTGTGATTTCTCACCACCCAGCTCCCTTCGCGGGCTGATTAAGTTACCTGAACTCAGAGTTTCCGTTGCTACGAAAGACCTCCGAGGGCCTCTTGCCTGTGGGTGTTGGGAGGTTGGAAAGGCGGGCATGGAGAATCTTGCTCAGTGGGACTACGTCAGACCTCAAGGTCTTTGCTTCTCTGCGCTGAGGTCGGAGATCTGGGAACTCAGTGTGTGGGCATGTGTGGGAGAGAGCAAGAGGGCAGGGGGAGGGAGAGACACGCGTGCACATCCTGGCCTGGAATAACAATGGCCCTCATTACTAAGAGAACCAGCTCAAGTGTCCGATGTACGTGTCCAAGTTAAAGAGCCATAGCTCCTGCTTTTCAGTCTCAGCTCTAGAATTACCAGTGGGTAGACAGTGGGCAAGTCATTTTCCCTCTCTGACCTGACATCGGGTTTAAGGGCTCAGGTCCCTGTAGATAAAAGTTTGATGCTTAGCCTTGAACGATCTTGGGCACCTTACCGCACCTGCAGTGAAATGTATCTCACAATGCAGCAGATGCATCGCGTGCGTGCATGCAGCACGGCACGTGGGGCACAGTAGGCGCACAGTAAATACTAGACACCAGCATTTTCGCCTGCCAAACACCAGCCCTGCCTTCCTCACCGGTTGGGCTCAAGATCAACTGGGGAATTTGGTCAGCAAACATTTTGTGATAAAAATGGTATTTTACAGCTTCTACGGTGTCATTATTAAACTCTCAACACGATTACTGCTTCAAATGTAACATTGAACAGGGGATGCAGTGTTCATAGAAGGGCTTCTCAGAGTCTCTCTGAGTAACAAGCGATTGGATTTGAAAGGCTATCTTGCATTAAAAAAGGAAAAAAGAAAGCAAAAACCCAACCACGTTCATACTCTGAAAAGCTGAGCCTCCCAGCACTGAAACCGAACAGATTCATTGCTCAGGGAGGATTAATTAGCCGTCAGGTATTATCAAATGTTCTCACTCCCAGGATCCATGTAGAACTGGAAACTACGAAAGTGAAAGAGAGGTAATGATAGTAGAGGGAAGAAAAAAAAAAAAAAAAGCCACAGTTGCTGGCAATGCAGATTTCAAGAGCTGAGCATGTTAGTAAATTATGGTCTGATTAATATCACATCAGCTCCTTCTCTGGAGTCACTGTTCTCAGACTAAGTCTTAAGGGTTTTGCCTGGTTTTTCTTCTACCTGCTGAGATCAAAAGCAAAGGAGGCTGGCCTTTTCAATGTCTGCTTTGAAAGAAGGCTGGAGTGTGGATGTTTACACTGAAATGAGGATACTTAAAAGCCTAGGAAAGTAGACGAAGTGAAATCAGATACAAGTCTTACAATACGGGAGCTGGGCGGTAACTGTTGAAATGATTGAAAAGTAACAGAGGCTCATAAAAAGGAGAGTAAGGAGGAGCCTTGCAGATTGACAAGTCCAGGGACAGCAGACCTTTGTCTCTGCTCACAATAGAAACGCAGATTCCTCTGGACCACCCAACTCGCTGAAGAGAATCACTGGGGCTGGGTCCTGGGAATCTGCATTTGTAACTGGCTTGTGGTCCATGGTTGCCGGACCACTGACTTTGTCCAATCCTCCAACTGGCAGCTTAGAAACTAAGCACCGAGAGAAGAAATGTGATTCACCAGCCCAGGGGCACACAGACAGTTGAGAAGAACGCAAGAACCAGGCTGAGGTTTCCCAAGCCCCAGACGCCCCTTCAGGGCATCCTTCCATGTTTGACATGTACAAGTCCCCTTCATAGCATCACTCTGTCACCTTGGGGACAAGCTCTGCTCTAGTGGGAGCTTCCATAGAGTCCTTCTCTCTTCATCATGGGGATGGCATTCTCCCAGGCCCAAACACAAATCTATGAAACCCCACAGGGTCTCATAGTGGGGACTAGAGATGGCATTTGAAAGATTCCATCCACACAGTGGACAAGGGCGAGGTGACATCTGGGCAGAAGTTCATCTTATAAACTCCTCCGTGGCACTTGTTTCACCCCATTGGACAACCAAGTCCTGGGGGTGAAAGACTGTCTCACTCTTTTGTATCACCAGCATGGTGCGTGCCGCTTAGTAGACTGCAGTGAATTGTTTGCAGAGTGAATACAACAGTACAAAGAAGTATAGGCAAAATACCAAAACAACAAACAAGCCCACCAAAAAATGGGCAGAAGATCTAAACACACAATTCTCCAAAGACGACATACAGATGGCCAAAAAACACGTTAAAAGATGTTCAACATCACTCATTATTAGAGAAATGCAAATCAAACCACTATGAGGTACCACCTTACACCAGTCAGAATGGCCATCATCAAAAAGTCTACGAACAATAAATGCTGGAGAGGGTGTGGAGAAAAAGGATCCCTATTACACTGTTGGTGGGAATGCAAATTGGTGCAGCCACTGTGGAAAACAGTATGGAGATTCCTCAGAAAACTCAAAATAGAATTACCATTTGATCCAGCAATCCCACTCCTGGGCATCTATCCAGAGAAAACCATGATTCCAAAAGACACATGTATTACAGTGTTCACTGCAGCACTCTATGCAATAGTCAAGACATGGAAACAATCCAAATGTCCATCGACAGAGGAGTGAATAAGGAAGATGTGGTACATATATACAACGGAATATTACTCAGCCATTAAAAGGAATAAAATAACAGCATTTATAGCAACATGGATGGATCTAGAAATTATCATGCTAAGTGAAGTTAGTCAGACAATAAGACACTGATATCAAATGCTACCACTTACATGTGGAATCTAAAAAAGGACACAGTGAACTTCTTTGCAGAACAGATACTGACTCACAGACTACGAAAAACTTATGGTTTCCAAATGAGATAGATTGGGGGGTGGGAGGATGCACCGAGGGTTTGGGATGGAAATGCTGTAAAATTTGGTTGTGATGATTTTCGTACACCTATACATGTAATAAAATTCATTAAGTAATTAAAAAAAGTACAGGCAAGAGGAATAGGAACTGTCTCACGTACATCGACTTATTATCAGGAGGAGTAATAACAGCCACGAAAATGATGACGACGATAGTCACGCTCAACCAACAGCGGGGAACTAACGCCCCTGAGTGTGTCCCGTGAGTGGGACGCTACACAGACCAGGCTCTTTTTCACATGCAGCACTGTGCCGAGTCAACACCACAGTCCCAGGACGCAGTGACCAACCCTCATTCCCGCTGTGAAGACGGATGGATAAGCAGTTTAAGTCACGTGTCCAAGGCCACCAGCCAGAAAGGAACGGAGCCAGAATCCTAACCCAGGCCCGGCTGACTCAACATTCGTGCTTTTCGCTGCACTGCCCTCCAGCCTCCCGACCCTCTGAGTATTCAGAGTATCCGCTTGGAAGAGGCAGGCTGGCACGGCTGTTCCACAGACCGAAGGCACAGGCGGACCAGAAAAAACAGAGTAGCCCATGCCTGCTGGCTCAGAAGAAGCTCAACAGAAGACGCGACACCCACTAGCACTGGGCACACCCGAGAGAGCCTAGCACTATGGCCAGCAAAGAGTCTGTGTTCAAAAAACACCTGCCGAATAAATGGATGTACAAAGGAATGGATGAATGAATAAATGAACCAACAAGTGAGCTAATCAGGCTCACGATGATCATTCAATTTCCACATCTGCCTCTAAATGTAGGGTGACAACCGGTCTTCAGTAGAGCATCTGGTGCTTCCAAGCACATATTTTGTATGGTTCTGAAAGTCCCTCGGGGCTGGGGCTAGTCCCAGCATGTGCCTGCTTTACTGTTCACGTTAGATACTCCCAAACAAAAGATATTACGCAGTCCTAGATCACTTTAACCTACATCTAGAAAGCCTTCCTTTAAAAGTCTGCTTTTAGAAATCCATTTTTAATACCACTTCCCCACCAGACCTTTTCTGGTCTCCCAGAATGACATATAATTTCTCCCTCCTTTGATCAAACTGCAGTTCTCTCTCATTGCATTTATCTTACTCTCCTTGGTGTCACAATCACTTGTATATGAATCCTACGCCTCCTCTTTCCTTACCAGACCGTGCTTTTCTAGATGGCAAGAGGGCAGCTCCTGAGACTAATCACGGAGATCATTTCTTGAGTACCAGCCAAGGACTAAAGGCTTTCCATCCTCACTGCATTTTAGCCGCAGAAGTCCACGCACAGTAGGGTATGAGGTTCACTGTTTTGCAGATGGAGAAACTGAAAGTAACTTTCCGACTCAAGTTCAAAGAGGCTAAGCGACTATGTGAGATTCTGGTAAGTGGCAGAATTCAAACCCAGGCCCGTGACACTCAGAAGTTCACGCTCTAAATCACAAGACTCCAACTTCCCATCTGTACCTTGAAGATGCTCGAGACATCTTAGACGATGCAAACAGAGAGAGGCTAAGAATACAGTCATGTACGGCAGTGGCCATGAGGGCAAGTCCTCGGGGACAAAGGAAAGGCACGGGTTTAGAGTCATCAGAGCTTGGCGCCTGTCCCGCTCCTCCAGCTAGGTGGGGTTTGTGCTTCATCTCCTTAGACGGCGGCAACTTAAAGCAGCAGCCAGCGGGTGCCAAGCCTCCCTTGACCCTTCCCCTGACCCCGGTTGCCAAGGAAGCTGAAAGAACAGCCTCTGGGCTCACCCGCAAGCTTGTGATGGTGGCAGGATCCCGCAGCCGGCCCTCCTCATCTTTCAGATTGTAGCCTTCCGGCCTCTTATCACGCTCGCTGACTTTCCACAGCTTCACAGTTTTATCTGCGGAGGGCAAGCAGAGGAAATCAAAACGACGGTGAGAGCCAGCTGGCCAAGGGGTCTTTTTTTACCGGCAGTGGGGGAGCAGGGGGAGGTGGAGATTACGATGCAGGGGACCTGCCGGAGAAGCTGGCCCACGCCAAGGGCTTCAGTGCATAAATCCCCAGGCATGTGAAGGCAGAGCTCGTGTTTCAAAACAAAAACATTTAACACTGAGACAAAAGGTTTCCCTGATGATGGGATATTAATAATTGCTTACACACTTGTTGGGTGCATGCAATGAAAATATTTACTGAACACTAAAGAGAAGTGGCCACAGATAGAGAATTAGTGATGTAACTACATTAACACTTTTCATGGAGAGTTTGTTAAATATTCATAATACCCTGAGACCTAGGTCCCATTATCATCGCCACTTCAGCATCTCACTTCACCTAACCCTAGTGAGACCTGTCCCTAGTGAGACCTGAAAGGCCCCGCGTGACCTGCACCCCTGCTTCCTCGCTCTGATGACCTCTGTGCATCCTGCTGCTTGTCGCTTCCTGAGCTCCGGCCATTCGAGCTTCCTTACAGCTCCTTGCATAGGTTACTCCCGGTCCTGCCTCAGGGGTTTTGTACCAGCTGCCCCTTTGGTCTGAAAGAAAGCCCTTACTCTCTTTTTAAGAAAATTATTTTAAAGTATAGTTGATTTATAGTGTTATGTCAGTTTCTGCTGTACAACACGGTGACCCAGTCATACACACACGTACATTCTCTTCTCATATCGTCTTCTGTCATGGTCTACCCAAGAGGCTGGATGGAGTTCCCTGTGCTGCACAGCAGGACCTCACCGCTTACCCATTCTCAATGGCATCGTTTGCACCCACTAACCCCAAGCTCCCCAAGCAACCACAAGTCTGTTCTCCACGTTCGTGAGTCTGTTTCTGTTCTGAAGATGGGTTCATGGGCACCGCCGTTCAGAGTCCACATACAAGTGCTATCTTTCTCACAAGATTTGTTCCTTTACTGTGATCTGTTTACATCCCAACCTCCGAGGAGCTTTGCCAAACCAGCCTACACAAAGACGTTCTCTGCAGAGTCCTTTTCACCTCCCGGTAACTTATTTGTCTCCCCCACTAGAACATAATATCCCTGGAGCCAGGGATTCTGTCTGTTTTGCTCATCACTATAGCTCCAGCACCTCGGACAGTGTCTGGGGCATAGTAGATGTTCAATTAGTATGAGGGGGCTGAATGAATGAATCTCACCCACACGGTGCGTTCTGCCAGCAGCGCCCAGGGATGTAAAATGAGAAGGAGACATCAAAAAGCCGCCCTTCTCACCTTTGGCCTGTCTCAGGACTTGGCACCACTTGCTGAGCCCTGCCATTCTCTATAGCAGTAAAAACAGGCATGAACGCTCCCATTCCTGGGGGAGGTAGGCAGTGCCGGGGGATGCATGAGAAGGGTTGGGGGCTCAGGGAAGCTGGAGATGGCATATGCCTCACTGGCAGGTCTTCCATTCCATTTTCTAAGGAAACATGTTGGGTCCAAAAGGATCACATCTGTGACGGCACGCTCTTAGAGGCCTTCCTCACCAGATCCTGCTTTCGTTACCTGTTCTAACTTCTTTTCTGAATGGCAGGGACTCAGGTGCCTCCTCTGTGCCTACACAAGGCGGATTTGGAAGCACAGGACCTCGGCCCCATCCCCACTCCAACTGCAGCCGCCTTGTGTCTGAGGCCTGGGATTCCGGTGCAGTAGGTGCCTAACTGGTCTTCGAAGGAGAGACACGTGGGAGTAGTGGATAGAGCGGGGAAAAAAGGTACGGAATAGCCAAGTAAATTCAAATTTCAGATAAATGGGTAATTTTTAAAGCATATCCCAAATACGCCCATCTTAAAATAGAGATATTTAATTTCTCTACGCCTCAGTTTCTTCATCTGTAAACTTGGGAAACCAGGGTCTCCCTTCCACTCTGCGGACTAAGTGAAACTCTTTCTGCCGGGAGAATGCTGAACACTTCTCGTAACGCTTCACAAACGGCAGCTGTCACTAGAATGAGCAAACTGGGCGACTACTCTGCCGCGATAACGTGCTGTTTTGATGGCTGTGCCCGGGCGCAGGAAGGGGGTCCTGGAGCCCTTGCTGAGGCCAGGGGAACCCAGGGGCCAGGGGGGTTGCCCCTGAGCTGGCAGCGGCCAGGAGCAGCAAGAGGTGAAGAGATGGGAGCCAGGCACTCAGCACAACCTCAGGATGACGTCAGCACAACCTCAGGATGACGTCAGCACCTCAGGATGATGTCAGCACAACCTCAGGATGACGTCAGCACCTCAGGATGATGTCAGCACAACCTCAGGATGACGTCAGCACCTCAGGATGACGTCAGCACAACCTCAGGATGACGTCAGCACCTCAGGATGATGTCAGCACAACCTCAGGATGACGTCAGCACAGCCTGTTCCCTCCCTGCCATCCCGTCGGGGGAGGAAGGCCGCCCCTCGGCCTGCCTTTAGCAGGACTTCCCTGCTCTTCTGCCCCACATCTCTCTCCTCCACTGCTCCTCCTCCTTAGACTGTGAAGTCGGATTCCTGCAACAATCTGGCTTCTCTAACAGAGAAGGGCCCCGTTCCCTACCATGTGGGCGGGGCTCGGGCTCGTGGTGTCTGCTGGGTGTAGGATTTGTGCATCCAGCTGGCTTGTCCGGATTCAGAAGGTGAGAAAGCCTTCCCCGGAGGCTTCCTCTTTATGCTTTCCTGGTCCTGCTCGCTGTGAATATTGGCTGCATAATGGACTGCTTTTTAGGGTGAGGAGACCAAACACGGGCCATATTTATACAGTCACTTGATTAGCCACTGATCAGAGACCACAGCAGATTAGCTACTGTGGCTTAGAAGAACCCAAATCAGTGAATTTTAACACCAAATATTTTCTATTGCTTGGCTTTGGAATGTCTCCCATCCCAACTGCAAGGCAATTTTTCTCTTACATTATTATTTTTTTATTACGAATGATAAATTGCCATACAGAGAAACAGAGAAATCAGAGGTAAAACATAAGGAATAAAAATCTCTAGGAGTTCCTGTCGTGGCTCAGCGGTAACGAACCCGACTAGTATCCATGAGGATGCGGGTTTGATCCCTGACCTCGCTCAGTGGGTTAAGGATCCGGCATTGCTGTGAGCTGCGGTGTAGGTTGCAGATGTGGCCAGGGATCCGGTGTTGCTGTGGCTGTGGTGTAGGCCGGCAGTGGTAGCTTCGATCTAACCCCTAGCCTGGGAACTTCCCATATGCCTTGGGTGTAGCCCTAAAAAGACCAAAAAAAAAAAAAAAAAAAAAAGGAAATCTCTACAATCCTCCAGTCTGGGACAACCATTACTGACACTCTGCTTAGATCCTTGCAGCATTTTTCTGAATGCACAGAGGTGTACAAACCTATAAAATATCACATATATATATTTCGTATTTTTCATTTTATTTTCTCTTTATTTCACAACTGATATACACAGTTGTAGAAAACAAAAATGAACAAAAAAATAAAAAAAATTAAAATCTCCCTTAATTCCACTATTACGATTTTTTTTTTTTTTGTCTTTTTAGGGCCGCTCCTGCAGCATATAGAGGTTCCAAGGCTAGGGGTCCAACTGGACCTGTAGCTGCTGGCCTTCACCACAGCCACAGCCATGCAGGATCCGAGCTGCACCTGCTACCTGCACCACAGCTCACGGCCATGCCGGATCCTTAGCCCAACTGAGCGAGGCCGGGGATCGAACCCGCGCGCTCACAGATGCTAGTCAGATTTGTTTCTGCTGAGCCACAGTTGGAAGTCCACTATTATGAAAATTTTGTGTATGTCCTTTCACTATATTTGTGTGTGGAATTATATAGCTGTTTCTAATAGATGTAACTTGCTATACGTAATTTATAATATGCTTTTTCCCTAGTCATTTATCTATCTATACCAACAGCTATTTCTACAAATACATAGTTTATAATAGAGTGAGTTTATAACTAAAAGTCTAATAACGGGAGATTTGTTAATAAACTATAGAAAAATCATAAAGGGAATACCATGCAGTCATAGTGTTACATTATTAAATAAAAATCTGGTTGCAAAACAGTTTACCAAATATGTCATAATTTTGTTAAGAAACAAACATCCAGGCCTCTCTGCTTTCTTCTTTAAAAGACATTAACGTTTTTTCTCTCTGCATAGGAACGCTTTTCTTATCTTCATTTTGCTTCTCTGTATTTTCTAAACTTTTTTACAGTGAAAATGTATTACTTTCATCGTATGAAAAAACAAATTAAGTATACGTTATTCTCTCATCACAGGTGGTAAGAGAGAAGTAGACACCTAGGTATAGCAATGTGTCTTCATCTGGCAAATAATTTTAAGATCTAGATTCACACTTGAATGTTGGTTTTATTTTTCATTCAACATTGTGGTTGGGAATGGATTCTAGCAGAAGATAAAAACCATACCCAGCTGTAATGAGATAAGCACAATTTAAAGAAAAAAAGATAATTGATGGTGAATTCAATTCAGTTCCCCACGGCTGGGATGCCTGGAGTCATTCCTGACTTTATTATCACATAGTTTTTCTTGACTCGGTATCTTGAAGCTTTGTGGATAAAAAAGTCTGAGGGCCATGTGGTGGTTACACTGAGTAATGACTGTTTCTTTCTTCTGGCTGGCTCTCTGAGTGGTTTATCATCACTCGTGGCGGCTTTTAAACACAATCTTATCATCTATCTTCATTTTGTCTTTTGCACAGTAATTCCAATTGTCTTCCATTAATTTTTGCATGTTAACCTATTTGGCTTAAGGGGAATTCTCAACCTCAATATTAGTATTAAAAAAGAAAATCACATGCGAGCATGGGCATTTTTCTTCTAAGAATCATTTTTGAGATGCTTTTGGCATATGAAATAGCATCCCAAATGGGAAGATAATATCCTTGTTAATCAAAAAACTATTTAAAAACTCAATTAACAGAACATTATGCTATATAATTAATCTTCATTGCATTTCACTGATTTCCTTCCCACCTCCTGCAACAAAGTATTAATATGCCTTTGAATTTTACTGTAAAAATCAATAGGCTATATTTCATAATATAAAGTAAGCTGGCTGTAGAAGATAATCAGATGCTTTTTCTCTGCCTAAAGTAGTTCAGTCAAAATCATCAGAAGCTTCTTCCACTCTAAGCAGTGTTGAGTCTGCTGAGCCTTTGAGTGAAACTTAAGCAGAAAACAAAAATGGGAGAAACTGAAAGAAATTCATGCGGTTTGACTTTTGGGAAATCAAGGTCAAAAAAGTAAACAAAATAACAAATACAGTTATGAGAAAGACTGAAATGCCTTGGAATCTGGAAAAACTGATGCGCGGAGATCTGGTCACGCTGAGATAGGCGACGCTTGAGTAACTGCACTGGCTACTTCAGAATTGTCGTTTTGGAGACGTACACCCCGGCTTTCTACATTTGAGGGATTTGGGGGGCTTGTGCGCATTCCAAATTTCCCCCACTTTTTCATAAGATTTGAATGAAACTCACTGTAAAAACTTGGAAAATAAAACCGTAAAAGGAACAAACTGACAAGTCACCCAAAATACACGATCACAATTCATCATGATAAATATTTCAGTGTGCTTCCTTTCACCCTTTCGAAATGTTAATATATGTTTGGTCATAGCACATACACAGGGTGCAAGTTTTTTTTTTTTTTTTTTTTTTCACTTAACATGCCAGCATTACCCCTTCTTAGTAAATGCGGAGAGTAAAAAGCAAATCCCTTGTTTCTGGATTTACATTTCGAAGCATGCTGCTTCAAGACTCACACACAGGATGAAATGAATCGCTCTCCAGCTTATTTGCTTGGAAGAGGGTGTTTAATTTATATATACTAATCTTCTTAATTGGTACACTATTCAA
Source organism: Catagonus wagneri (assembly GCA_004024745.2). Lineage (NCBI taxonomy): Eukaryota > Metazoa > Chordata > Mammalia > Artiodactyla > Tayassuidae > Catagonus > Catagonus wagneri. The sequence continues at coordinate 4,369,813 of PVHT021183659.1, forward strand.
TCAGCACCCTTTTGTGGATGACTTTACTCTGAATTGTTTGGAGCAGAGATGGCTTCTTTCAGCAAGGGTATTAGGGTCCTTTAGGGTTGGTAACTCCACTGTATAAGGGCTTACAGAATAACACTGCATTGGGTTACTCACTGCCTAACGTCCTTTCTCTCTGACCTATTTATATCAACTCCTCCTAAGACAACAAGTATAAGAAGAGTATGGAGGAAGAAACAGGGGAAGTTAGTTATTACTTGATCCATTCTGTGACGGGGTCCCCTGTCTTCTTGACTTAGGTTCCTACTAGAGAGCTTGATTGTGTCAGAGTCACAGGCATCTGCTTTTCAAACCCGCAAATATATTCCGGGATTAACAGCTTCTACTGAGCATGCCAAACACACAGGGACGGCATGCTTCGTTTCCTGAAATATGTTCCCAGAGAAACATTCAGGGAATTAGAGACAGGAAGTCACATTCCAAAAGCACCTGGAAATAATCTGCATTAGGCAAAAACTGCAGATAACAAGTCTCGCATAATCTGGTCATAAATGTGTGATTTTTTTAAAAAAGAGGTGTAACTACTATTTCCTGAGGGCTATCCTGTGTCGGGCATCCTGCTGGGTAGCTTGCAGATACTGTTTCTAAGTTTTTCAACAGCCTGCAAGGCAAAAAGGAAAATGGCTAGGAGAGACTGAAATCCATGGCGTTGCCAGCTCTGTCTCTGAAAGTTCCAAACAAGGCAAGTCACCTCCACTTACCGTTAGTGGACAGAAGGAAATAGGCTGCATTCTGCTGAGGGAGCCATCTTATTTTGTTGATTTTTTCTTCGATTTCTAAACTCTTCAGGTAATCGAACTCGGGTTCATGGCTCTGGAATGTGCTGTAAACATTGTATTCACCCCTACGATGAACCTGATTTTTACTCTGCAGGAAAGAAAAACAAAAAACAACACACAAAAGATTAAATCACGTAAGCCCACTCTAAACTCATCGGTTCCTTCTTTTTTTGAGCAGAGTCATGAGGCGTGGGACAGGCGAGCCACGCCTAAGGGGACTGTGGGCAGGACTGTGGTGTCCTCGTGCTCGTCCTTAGCTCCGGGCCCTCAGGGCATCTGTGCCCCTGGTGTAAATACCGGCACCTCCCTATGTACATATTTTAATGAGTAACTGACATACATAAACTGCTGCACGAATATATAAAAATATACATGGAAGAGTTCCCGTTGTGGTACAGTGGAAACGAACCCAACTAGTATCCACGAGGATGCGGGTTCGATCCCTGACCTTGCTCAGTGGGTCAAGGATCTGGCACTGCCCTGAGCTGTGGTGTAGGTCATAGCTGTAGCTCTGATTCGATCTCTAGCCTGGGAACTTGCATATGCTGCAGGTGCAGCCCTATAAAGCAAGCAAGCTATCTATCTATCTATCTATCTATCGAAGCTGAAATAGGACATGATTTTAAAATCAATATAAATGGAAGCTCTGATGTTTTCTGTGTCCCCGTGGATATCTTGGACACCCTCAGGAGTGAGCCATCTCATGCTGAGGTCCACCAGGTCGTGGAGAAATCCCTTACCAAGAACACAAGGCTATAGCACCTACACCTTTCACTGGCCTTTTAAAATCTCATCAGATTCTCAAGGAATCTCAGAGAGATGGGCAGGGCAGGGCAAGGGACAAAAAAGGCTCAGAGATATGCAAATGACATCTCGAGGTCACACAGCTTATGGGCATGGGATCTCTCTCTTTTTCCAACACGAATAACAAAACACAGTGACAACACTAGGTGAAAGGTGAGACTTTACACTGGCTTTCCCCCAGCTTGTTCAGGCAGAGTACACACAGCAGAGACTAAATAAATGATGAGAGAACAGGCCATTAAGGAGGGTGTGCAGAAAAGGGCAAGAGAAAGAAGCCAGGTGGACAGGAGGAAAAAGAGGGTATGAGAGAGAGAGAGAAAGGGGGGGGGGTTTCACTTCAGGTATTTTATTTTATTTTATTTTTATTTTTGTCTTTTTAGGGCCACACCCAAGGCTTATGGAGGTTCCCAGGCTAGGGGTCCAATCAGATTTGTAGCTGCCGGTGTACACTACAGCCACAGCAATGCTGGATCCAAGCCGCTTCTGGGACCTATACCACAACTCATGGCAACACCTGATCTTTAACCCACTGAGCAAGGTCAGGGATAGAACCTGCAACCTCATGGATGCCTCACTGAGCCACAGCGGAAACTCCCATTTCAGGTACTTTAGAACCTTAGGACCAAGAGCCCCCCGCTTCAGGCTTTGGAAAGCTACGTTCAAAAACTCAAATCCAGGTCTTATTAGACATTTGTCATAAAACCTTGACTCAACAAAAAGCTCAGTTAAAAATTTTCTATTTCTGGGCGGATTCTGAACACTTGAACCCAAGTCTCAACTGACTGATGGCTGATGGTACTGATGGCCAGGTATAAAACGTACCTGGGAAGTCACTGGGGTTCCTCGCACAAATTCTCTAGGACTGCAGCCCTTTAGGATTCGCTCGCAGAGGTCACCCGCAGAAGCTGAAAAGGGGCCTGGCCTGGCTGTTTGCCCATGGCTGTGTCTCAGCCACGGCAACCCTAAGCTTTGTGGTGAAGTTCAACATTTAACATTTAACTCGACATCGATGCCTCATTGAACAAAACCACTCTCCTTTGGAAAATGCGTCCCCCTTCCTTCTACAAATGAATCAGGCTTCCCCAATATTTCAGCGAATTCAAATAGGTGGGTGCCTACAAATAGCTAATGGGAAATGCAGAGTGCAGTGTTACCGGCATCAAGCTGCCTTGAGTAATTTATGCTAAATAGCTCCTCTGGCTTCTCTTTATCATCACTCTGAACCTAATTGGATTTTTGAAAAAAACTGAAGAAGAAGGTTTGAAAATCAATTTTAAAAGGACTTTAAAGGCTGACACGCTCGCTCCGCTCCTGGGTGCCACAGAGAGCGGGTCCGCCTTCACAATGCATGTTTAAGAGTGTTGATCTGCTAGCATCCAGATCAGACCGTCAAGTGTGTGTAATACGTGTCAGACCAATTAGCACCAGGAGGCTCTGGAAAAGCAGGAAAAATTCCAGGTCACGAAGCACTATTCGTTCCTACTTGCCAACCACATTTTCGTGTTTCCAGGGCCAACGGCAGAGGCTGGGTGGCTGGTGTAGTGGCGCACCCAAGGGATTATGATGCCCTTATAGAAATTAATTGCAAATAATGTGCAATTACCAAATATATCACCTCTCAATGAGGCTTTCCTTTTTTTTTTGAGCTGGGGGTGGAACACAAACGGCTTTGAGGACCAAGCAGGCTTTAAATTGCGGAGGAACTCTCTTTCAAGGCCTCCCTCTCTCCCTCTTGCACTGGGCCTCCCTCCACGCTGCGCCGGGAGCATCTCCCAGGCAGGCAGGAGCAGATGGGAGTTTCTCGAACACAGACTGGCCTGCTGGAAGCTCCAGGACCATGCCAGGGGGGCCCAGGAAATCAAACTGGGCCACGATTCCATTCTGACGGGACAGAATCAGACAATCCCTCCTGCCCCAACTCAATTTAGAGGAAAAAGAGAAATAATTCCTAGTAGAACCCACTCCTCGGGAAGAAATGGGCTTTTTTGAGATTCACTGGGAGTTGGAAGTCCTGCTCAGGGTGCATAGAGCCTTCAGCTGCACAGGACTTGGTGTCACCTCTAGTGAAGGGTGGGCCGCTTGCCTTACTATGTCAGTTTTGTGGGATTTTTATTCCCTTGGGTAGGAAGGTGGGGATGGGGGCAGGGGAGGGGGTCTACCATTTTCTTCTCTCTTGACTCCAGTTTTTTCGCATCTTTTCATATCTGTTGGGGAAGGGCTATGGTTTTTATCCTACGTGTTTTGCTAGGAGCACCTGAGTTTCAGCAACTGGAGGTGTTGAAAAGGAGGTGTGACCCTGAACCAGCACCTGTGGAATTTTGCATGTCAGATGAGCAGTGAGGCATTTTGAACGGGCAATACTCTGGGCTGGGTTTGGAAAGATAAGGCCCTACCCAGAGAAGGCTCTATTTTCAGGTGCTTTTGTGAGCCTGAGTGCAGAACTGCCGATGTTAAGGACTTTTTGGGCAGTTTTTAGTTTGCAAACCAAGCAGCAAGGTTAAGGGCGACCGGAAGGATTAAGGAACAGTGGGAGGTCTCCTTTAAAAAGAGAAGAAAACAGGCATTTGCATTCACTGCCACTTACCTCCTGCTCCCGTTGAAATATTACAACCCGACCCCCCTTGTCCCCTGTCGCTAGTAATTCTCCTGTGTGGTTGAATTCTACCGTAGAGATAATGTCAGCTGAAAAGAAGAAGACAAAGGCAATTTAAGTAACTGCACATTTACTTTGAAACGATAGATAATAGACGTGCTTTTCTGTGCATTTAAGGGCTTAGGGCTTTGTCTCTGCAGTGGAATTTACCAGGATTTTCTGTTCTGTGTTTTAAGTGCGCACCCGAAAGGGCACTCGGGAAGTCAGTTTCCTAGACGCCCACACTGCACAGGGGCTTCTGGAATGACTGAGAGAACCAAGGAAAAAGCACATTCAGAGGCTTTGGTCTGGGTGGGGGCGGGGGGGGGGGAGATGGATTGCTTTCTGGCTCAGAGAAATGGCAGTTTTGCTTTGGTCATTTCTACCAACCACCATCTACCCCCCGCACCGCCACCGCCACGGCCTCCCACCCTCCCACCGCCTTTACACCAGAAACTTCCCCAAAGGGTCTGGTTGTGGAATCCCCACGAGGGCTGAAGCTCCAAGAGACAGGGCTGAGGTGCTGGAAGCTCAGACCCTGGAAAACGACGCGCTGGAACCCAGAGGAAGCCACGGGCAAACCCCGGGGGGCCGGGAATCCAAGGCAAGGCCACCCAAATCCTCCCGCTTTTCTGCTAAGCCCAGCATCCGCTTCTGGAGGAACCGGGCCTCACGGCAAGGCCAGGAGAAAGGCGGTGAGAAAACGGGGTCACGAGGTCAGGGGGGAGAGGGAGCTGGCTACTCCGTATCCAAACAGAGAACACACACAGGCGCCAGGAACTCACACGGCAGATAACTGCGGAGGGAATGCCAGCGGGCCAAGGCTTTCTTCAAGGCTGGCTACCCGGAGGAGGGGGAACGGGACAGGTAAATTACCTATGATTGGATTTATTAGGGCTATTTTTAGAAAAATGTCAGAGGTTAATTCCTCGGCAATTATTCCCCTGCAGGGCTCCAACAATTGCTACCGAGCGTGCAAATGAGTTTAAAAGAGAGAGAGAAAGAGAAAAAAGAGGCAGGGGAATTATAAGAGTGGCCTTTGACAGAGGTACAGGCTGAAGATTACGTCCCCGTGAGGCAGGCAAAGAGGAAACAGTGAGGTGGAAAACTAAGGCAATTACCCCGAAGGACTCAAATCCCCAATTTTACTTTAATATCATCGTTTCAGGATTTCCTGGGTATGCCTGATTTATTCAGGTAACTAGTACAAAATTCTCCACTTTGCTTCTGTCCTCTTCCATCTGAGGAAAGGGCTTCTAATGGTCGTTCTTTGCACAGAGGGAACACGAATAAGGCATAAACCGCATTTACTTTCAAGCTAGGTGCATTTGAATGAACAGCTCATAGGTTCTGTTTTGGGGTCTTTACATGACTGACCCCAGTAGTAGCAGCTTCAAATCCTACAGGGCCACGAGGTAATGTGGAGTGAAGTGAACCAAGCGAAGCGTAAAGCTTTTCTCCTCTTAAGGGACAGGTGGCTACCTGGCTTAAGCCAGCTCTGACCATGAAATATTCTCTGTATGGCTGGCTAGGCTGACTTTTTTTAAAAAAGAAGCTAGAAATCAGAGCTTTATGCAAAATCTTTTAAGTTTTATTTAGTGGCAACCCATTTTTTTTTTTTTTTTTCAGTGCCATGATGTTAAAAAGAAATAAATCTTGTCTGTTACTTGTAAATGATTTGTGGGCACCAGACCTCTTGACTTTGGTCTCTAGAGTGTTCCTTCAGAACAGGCCACCCCATTCCTTACTGGCAATCTCAATAAGTGAAAATCTTATCCTTTCACTCAAGAAGTTCCCTCCAGATAAAAAGTCCCTTGAGGAAGCACAAAAAAAGCTCCATGGCTGCTGAGTTCCTGATGTGGGCTGGAGCTAGTGCCCAGCGACCAGCAGGAAAGCCCAGCCAGCCTGGGAAGACAGCCACCTCAGTGAATTGTCAGCCACTTTCCTTTGTTACAGTTTGCGTGTCTTGGCAAAACACTCGTGTACAGAGGACAGAAGAAGTCTCTTTAATGTTTCCAGTTGCCTCAGAACACCCTGGTTGAAAAGCACTCGAGGTCCAACTGTACAGCACAGGGAATTACAGCCATTCTCTTGGGAAGAGACCATGATGGAAGATAATTATAAGAAAGGGGATATATATGTGTGTGTGTATATATATATATATATATATATATATATATATGACTATATATATACGTATATATATGACTACATATATATGACTGTGTCACTTTGCTAGATAGTAGAAATTTGCATAACATTGTAAATCAACTATGATAATTTTTTTAAAAGATTGAAAACAAAAGAAAAAAATCAAAGCACTTCTAACATAAATTCTTGCTTCAGGCTACACCCACGGCATTTGGAGGTTTCCAGGCTAGGGGTCGAATTGGAGCTACAGCTGCTGGCCTATGCCACAGCCACGCCAGATCCCAGCCACGTCTGTGACCTACGCCACAGCTCATGGCAACGCCGGATCCTTAACCCACTGGGTGATGCCAGGGATTGAACCTGCAACCTCATGGTTCCTAGCCGAATTTGTTTCTGCTGAGCCACAACGGGAACTCCGCTTCTGGCTTTTCAATGCATGACTAGTGATGGGGTTATTCTCGAAGGTTCCCGATTTTGGGGAAGAACCTAAAGCAGACATGGCTGTTCCTTTTCACTCCCAGGCTTCTGTCACATCCTAGAGAATACGTCAAACAACCCCCCACAGACAAAGAGGAGCTAGGAGTCATGACACGGTGATGGGGAGACAGGCCTGGAGTTTAACCACTCATGTCTTTAGGGCTAAGATTCGGCTTCAGGGCAGCTTCAGCCCTTCCTCTCAGTAGCAGCACTAACACAGATGCTGGAGTTCCACTGGTTCCAGGGCCAGTGCACTGATAACTAAGAGATGGCCCTGTCCTTTTGGTGACACGGACGGGAGAGTTAAGTACTTCTTCCAAGGTCAGCCCCTGCCTCAGTTTCCAAGAAAATGTCACTCTAAGGGAGACAAAACTGTCTTCCAAGGATGACACGCACATTTCTGCCAGACCTGTGGCAGTGTCTCTACTCTCTCCTTAGGATCCGCTCAGGTGACATCGAGGAAGGATGCAAGCTCAAGGCTAAATCACATGATCCCAGACGGTGTTATTAGAACTGCGCCCTAGGGCATGTCAGATGTGGTCCCAGCGATAAATGCCTCCTCTGTTTTCCAAGTATTATCAGTATCTGTGCTGTGTCTCCTTGGAGAACCCTGTCAGAGAAAGTTTGCTTGGCGTGGCAGGATTCTGAAATTCCTTAGCCCTTTTGCCAAGTTCTTACCTTTATTTTAACCCTGCCAGGCTACTGGTCTGTTTATCAGGTTGTTTATACGTAGCTATTGTCTGCCTCCCTTAAGAGCACATGTCATTGCAGCTCAAGTTAATACCTGTTTTGAACTTTCATGTTTCCTGACTCATTCATCATGGTCAAGCCAGTAGGTGTAACCAGAACTTTTTTTTTTTACTGCCCCATCCATCTTTGCATATCTTCATCTATGGCTGCTTAATAATTGACGCAAAACTCATGAATCACCCCACATTCCAGTTTCAAGGTACAGAAAGTCCTGATACAACAGTCTTGTGTTAGCAACACGCTCTTGGTAGAGCGGTTTAAATTGGAAAACCCACACTGCTTCAGACAGCGTAACTTTTGTTGAGTATACAAAGAGGCTACGATGAAAATAACAAACCAGCAAATGTAGGCACATGAGACGGTAACGTCATCTGAGATCACGGTCAACAGAAATTAATTCATCAAGTTCAACTCAAGTTCAATTCATCAAGTTCAATAAGAGGATGTTTGCCTTTAAATGATAAGTGTATGTGACAACTCATTTTCTTAAGGATCCAGCCCAACCACGCTATTAGGCAAAAAGCAGTCAACTTGAGCGTCTTCTCTCTGTTCTATAAAGACGTGGGTAGAGTGCTGTTTTGAACTAAAAACAAAGAGCAGAAGCCAAAAACAGTTCTAGAGGTCAAACGTAGTTAACAAGATTTTTTTAAGGAAAGCCTGGGAGGTACGGCGTTCGCCCCGCTCCACATCTATTTGTGCTGATTTAATTTCCACAAGATGGTGGCCTGGTAACCCCATTTCTAGCTCAAGAGGCACGGCTAAGATCAAGTTTTTCATTTTAAAAATCAATTCTCAGCATCCTTCAGCGGTTCCAGACTAGTAAGTTCATACATCAAGTTTCCATTTACCTGGATAACGGAAACTGACCTGGCGATTACATGCGTGGGACGGCGAGGCTACCGGAAAGGAAGGCCCCCATGTTTATGCCTTAGACGTCCCAGCACCACGCTAGGCTGGAGCCTGTGTGCTGGACTGAGAACAATTAGGAGACAACGTGCAATGCAAAGAGCACTGTGACTGCTTTGATAAAATGATGGCTCAGTTTAGACCTAGGACCTAAGCCCAGATCCTCTGCTGGGACAGGGTGGTACCCACGGGGTCACTAACACTGGCCTCTCAGCTTCAATCACAGGGACTGGAATGAGAGGGTAATGCAGTTTATCCTTCAGAACCCATTAAATGTTTGCTCTTTCATCTTGCAAACCTTCAGGAGAGAATACTGTAAAGCCATACACCCTGCTTGCCTCAGCTGACTAGCTCTGCCCATGCAATAGCTGGCTTTCTTCCTGCTGACGAGGTCGGTTCTAGAAGAGTCTTCTGTTTCTTCAGCCAGGACAAGGGTATCAGGAAGAATGGAGAGCAGGCTTCACAGCAGATGACAGGGGTGAAACGGTAGTTGCTAGAAAGTTTGCCTTGGGAAGGGTTTGGGAGGCTACTTCCAGGCTGATGGGCTGAGACTAATCGGCACTGGGCCCTGCAGGGGGGGAGGTGACGCGTGAGTCCTTTGCCACTGCTACCTAGGGGCTTAGAGCTAGACGGGCCCTCTCTGTGGGTCATTACACAAACAGGGCATTCTTACAGTCCCCGGTGGGACTTAAAATGACTCCTTCCATTTAGCCAAAACCGTGGTCTCCTCCTTGGGTTCTGGTTTACAGCCCAAACTCAGCACCCATTTTCTCTGGTAAGTTTTGATAACCGAAACAGTGTGTTGGAGTGTATTTTCCACCAAAACACTGGGAGGGAAGGGAGTTTGGTTATGGCTAAACAAGATGTGCCCAAGTATTGCTAGTGGGATTATGCCCAAACGGTCTTGTTGAAAAGATGCTAGTATACTGTAAAATTAAAGACAAAGAATCAGGTAATAGAAACAGTATGTGTCAAAATATCTTAATATTGCTAAAGTATTTTCATTTTAAAGTCTATTTTTTGAATAGTAAAGCAATACGCACTTCTTAAAATGTCTATTAATACCAGGATGATGATTAGAAGATAAAATGAGGAGTTCCCATTGTGGCGCAGCGGAAACGAATCCGGCTAACAACCGTGAGGTTTTGGGTTCGATCCCTGGCCCTGCTCAGTGGGGTAAGGATCTGGCTGTGGTGGAGGCCGACAGCTATAGCTCTGATTCGACCCCTAGCCTGGGATCCTCCACATGCCACATGCGTAGCCCTAAAGATAAAATAAAATAAAACAAAACAAAATAAAATATCCCCCCCTCCTATAAACATCTATACACACAAATAATCACAGGAAAAAGTCTGTCAGGGAGAGTACAAAATGATATTAGGTGTAGAATGTGAATGACTGAGTTTATTTTTAATAGTCTTCTAATTTTTCAATATTTTCTAGTATTTTTACTTTGACCATATATACTCAATTTTAAACCAGCAAGCAATTTTAATTGATTTTCCAAGTGAATACGAGATTTTAGCATTTACCTCAGTGACTTAAAAAATTTATTTTTTAATTCCCCTGTAGTAAAATTCACTTTTTGTGGCATACAGGTTAATGGGTGTGGGTAAATGCATATACAGTGTATCTTCTACCACCGAGAGATAGAACCGTTTAATCACTGCCCTGCTCCCCACCCGCCTCAAAAAAGAAAACCTCCTTCATACTGCCCCTTGCAGTAAAGAGTTTTTCCAAAAGGAATAAAATTATGGGAATAAAATGGGCTGACATGTACACCAGAGCTTCCAGAGGTATAAAGTGCTGTGCGCATACAGAGCTTTCCTGCCGCTGGTCTCCAAACCTATGACTCCACTCAATTCGAAGCCAATGATCATTTTCTCACTGGTCAAAGATTTTATTTTTTAATTTTACTGTGTAGATATTATCACTGTTTAGAAGTCCGTTTTCAGAGTGTTCTGAAGCTCAATTCATCAATATATTTTTGTTAACCTGCATCACAAACTAGGTTGATGCATGAGGTTTTCTGCCTTTGGATCCAAAGGACAAGGGGGAGGATGGCTAAGTCCTTGGTTCAGTAGCATTAATTTCCTTTTCCTTTTTTTCTTTGTAGGCTGGACCCGTGGCATATGGAAATTCCTGGCCCCAGGGTCCAACTGGAGCTGCAGCTGGGGCCTTAACCCACTGAGTGAGGCCAGGTGTCAAACCCGGGTCCTCATGTGTAGTAATTGGGTTTGTTAGCTGCTGAGCCATGACAGGAACTCTACTGGTCACTCTCTTATATGAAAGAATACAGGTACATGGGTCCAGGCGTCCCGGTTCCCAAGACTGTATCACAAGTGCTGGAAAATGGGCACCATTTAAACGGCCTGCCCATGGAGACCAGGCTCTTTAAGGCCAGGGAATGTTCTGTGGCCGATATGCTTGGTTGGCTACTCCTTCCCACTACCTCTCTTCCTTGCTTGCCTCCAAATGCAGAAGCTGAAAAACCCAGGCTAGGGATGGCTGTGATGCAAATTTGGCCAAAGGCATATAGTAAATTTTGCTGAAGGGCAAGGAGGTAGATATTCTGGGAAAGATTTTTCTTCCCTAAATAAAATGAAGGAAGCAAGCGACAAGAAGACTTCTGGCTGCCCTGACATACTCCTTGCAGACCATTGCCTTTGTATGTGGTTATATGCGGCCACACGTGGAGCTATGGCAGCCATCACGTGCCCTTGAGGTGACAAGTCTAAGGCCAAGCCAAGAGACAGAGTATGACAGATGGAAGAAAGAGACAATGATCTTCATGACACCAATGAACTGTAAAAAAAACCTACCTTAGGAATAGCCTATGTCTAGACTTATTAAGCAAAAGACACCGAGTGGTTTAAGCCACTCCTAGACAGACTTTCTGTTATTTGCATCTAAATGCCTACTAATAGACATCTTTCCATCTTTGTTTTCCTCCTAGTATTTTGCACAGGGCCAGATTACTACTCTACGTGGAACTGGTAAAAATGATCCCTTGTGCTGCCACCTCCATGCACAAACTCTCGCATGCACATTTTCATTTCACTCTATCGCACAACCCATTTTCCCTTAGATCCACTTAGTTCCCAGTAGGGAGGTGTTTGCTTCTTCCCTTCCCCCTGTGTGGCAATGGCACCTTCGTTTTTGACCATTCAAATAGGAAAGCAGCTTACTGGGGTAGAATGCCTGTCCCCACACCATTTATCATGGTGTCCATCATAAAATTATGACTTCAAAGGGACTCAGCCATGCCCTCTTTAGGAGCCAAGTTTCTCCCTGCTAATGTGTAGTAAGCCCCCCATGCTTGCTGAACTGTGAAAATCCAGATGGTGGGAAGCAGGTAAGTAATGAATGCCACGCTGTTCCCATTAAAAGGCACACAGCATTCGCACACTGACCAAATCGCCAGCACTAACCAGGTCTGAGACAATCCAGGACATGTGGGTTGATGGAGACTGTCTTTCATTCAAAACAAGTTGCTGCAATGAGACCCTGAGAAGAGAGAATTTTCCTACGGGGGAACAAAACTTGCCTAAAGGGTGAAGGAGGTTTTAAAGTTGTAACTCCTCTAAGTACAAAAAAAAAAAAAAAAGCCAGTGGGAAATTGGTAGCAGTCCGGACTTGCCTCCAAGGCTGTGTGGTTTACAGGAGAATCTGCTGTCTACCATTTGTCACCCACTCTTTCAGAACGTGGAGGAGTAATTAACTGCTCAGGCCGTGCAAACTCTGTCAATCATTCGGGTCTATTTTCTACACAACATGGGACCATCTAGCACCGACCCCAAAGTCAGTGGGACCCCCAGATCCGAGACGAGAAAGCTCCTCTCATCTGCAGGGGAACAGACTCTCAGGAAGGCCCTGGAATCTGTTGTCAAAGTTTTTGCCATGCGGGACGCTCTGACCTCAAAAAGACACGGCACCTGCCTTGTCTTTAAATGGGAGTTAAAGATCCCAATTCTAATATCACTTCTTAAGGGAAGCCTTGCATGAGTTCTCCCTAAAGCCAGCCGGCCCCCTTTGCGATGCAGGCTCACTGCTCCCCACTCCTCTTCTCCATCGCTGCGATCTCCGCTAACCCATCGGCCCTTATCACAATGGTAACAGAGTCATTTGAAATGCCTCTCTTGGTCTCTAAAATGTAAACTCCACAAGGAACGTCTTCATGTTTGAGCCCTCAGTACCTAGCTTAGTGTCTTAATATATAACAGATGCATCTTATTATTTATTTTTTTTTCCTGTAACTGATCACCAAACGAGAGCCAAAAAGCGCCAGCACCAAAGTGGACCAACACAGAGAGTGGGTGACGGTAAACCAAGTATTGATGACCACAGCCCTTACGCTGGGTGAACGCCAGAAACCTCTGTAAGGGGTGTAAGGCAAGAGGAGGCGCTTATCTGGAACAGTGAGCATTTTACGACTTTAAATCCATGGATGGATCAGATGGATCAATCGGTAAAGAACAGGTTTTGTCCTGAAAAGGCTTTGTATCATTGGCAGGTTCCCATGAAGCACAGAAAGAGAGGAGAGCAGATGGACTCGCGAAGGCATGGCAGTGGGAGAGGGTGGTAGTTGGGAGAGGGCATGGAGGTAACAAGAGGAAAACCCGAAGCAGATTTTGAGCATTTAGATCTGAGATGCAAGGAATCTATTGAATGAACAGCTATTATGTGCATATCACCGGGCTGGGTACCAGGGATAAACAAAATGCTTGGTCTTTGCCTTCAAGGAGCTTTCAATCTAGATGACCGACAAGGAGTCATAGAATGGGACACAGAAAAGCAGTGTTGGAGAAGAGCTTGTTCAAAGACCCTCTGATCAAAGACTCTGAGTCACAAAAGAATCTCAGTTTTGATCTAGAGGTCAAGAGAAAGCCATCCCTGGAACTTAAGGTAACTCGCGTCTCATCCATACCTACATTCAAAAATTTCTTGTATTTCTCCAAAGGACAAATGCAACACTACATGCGATACACCCCTTTGCTACATTCTAGGGGAGCCTAAAGAAAAGAATGAAACATGTAGAAGGAAATGATTCACATTTTTTTCCTCCAAAGACATGAGGTTTTTATATCAAACAAAATAAAGATGCTGCCAACAGTTCATCGGATATTACACGATGAGGGTTTTTCAATGGTCTCAGCAAAGAAAAGTATTAGCAAAAAAGAAGTATTAGAACCGAAGATGCTGTTTATAATTCTGCTCATCAGTGTTTCTCTGTTTCTTTCCTCCTGTCCCTCTTCCCCGCCCTCCTGCCTCCCCTTCCTCCGTTTCCCTGGCTAGGAGTGCAGTGTTTTGAAATTTAGAATAAAATATGACTCTCTTTTGGGTAATATCCCTATTTTAGGGCATTGAATATAGTACTTTACACATGGGGGCAAACAGTAAAAGACAGAATAAATAAATGTATTGACTTTTATCATCAACATGACCCATCTGGTAATTAGCGTTCGTCAGGCAAAGGCATTATAGCACCATCCTCACGGCTTTGTCCCATCCACTGAAAACTGGATATTCAGAAAAGCCCATTAGGTTCGGTTTCATGCTCCTATAGTGGTTTAGACACCAATGAATAATAAAAAAAAACATGGAAAAGTCAGGAAAGACTGAATGTTGACAGAATCCTTCATCATTCCGTTTATCCACTTAGCAAATATCCACTGAGCTCACCTGCTATGGGTCCAACGCTATTCCAGGTACCGAATATATAAAAATTAATAAAATTGATAAAGTGTCTGTCCTTGGGGAACCTAGGTTCCACTTGTGGAGGAAAGAGAATAATCAATGAACATCAGACATTATATCATATGCTAGATGCTATGGGAGACAAACGTAGCTGAGTACGGAGAGCTAAGAGTGCCGGAGACGGGCGGGGGTTAGATTTTAAGGAGGGTGGTCTTGGGTAGGCCTCCTGGGCAGACTCGAAGGAGGGGAAGCAGAGCGCTATGTGGGCCTCTTAGGAAGACTGCTCTAGAACAGGCAGGAGATGTGAGGAGACCCTAAGAGAGGGGCAGGCTGTGTCGAGGGACCCGGGGAGCTGGTGCAGGGCAGACGCGGGAAACAAGGAAGCAGACACGGGAGGCCAGCTAACGGGGAGTCCTGCAGCCTGTAGCAAGCGCTTCGGCCTGTGCTGCACGCGAGCTGGGTACAACCATGTCAGCGAACTTCATGCCACCGAACTCTTCCCTAAGAACAGAGTCGACGCCCGAGCCACCCAGGCTGGAAGTCGCACAGGCAGGTCTACTTCTTCAGGGATTTCTTCCAGGAGTAAACACCAGCGTACCACGTGCTGCACGGTCCACAACTGGCTAAATCCTCAGGGAGGAAGAAACCATGGCTACGAAGCGCTGACTGTAAATTATACCTGGATGCCGGACTGCACACGGGCTGGGAGCCTGTGCCCTGTGCCCCGCTTAAGGGTCAGCTCTAGTTAACATGGCAAATTCTGTTTCATGGACATTTTACCACGGTTAAAAAAAAAAGTGAGGAGAAATGAAACGGAAGGTATCGCGGGGTATGGGGTAGAGAAGCGATACAGTCTGCTGTGTAGGCATCAGTCTGGCTGTAGTGCTGGGGTCGGGGTGCAGCCACGGACTGCGGCTCCCTGGGTGGTGGCTCGGGCCACGGCCGGGGCCGCGGAGGTGGCGAGAAGGGGGCGGGTGATGGGCTTGTACTGAGAGGTGACCTGCCGGGATCTGCCAATGGACGGGTTAGGGGGTATGAAGCATGAGGGGAGGAAGCAAGGATGAGTCCAAGAGTTGTTTTTTAAAACTGTAGGGCCACACCCATGGCACATGGAAGTTCCCAGGCGAGGGACTCAATCTGAGGGGCAGCTGCGACCTACAACCGCTGCCGCACAGCAGGGTCCTTTAACCCACTGCACCAGGCCTGGGATCAGACCTGAGCCTCTGCAGAGACCCACGCTGCTGCAGTCGGATTCTTAGCCTGCTGCGCCACAGCAGGAACTCCAAGTTCAAGGTTATCGCTCTCAGTAACCGGCAGGATGGATTGCCATCACTGAGCCAGAAGTTTGTGGGTGAAGCAGGCATTTTGGGGAGAGACTAGACATTCAGTGTCAGGCACGTGAAGTGTAAGAGGTTTATAAGCAAAGATACTAAGTAGATAATTGGAAATAAGGGTTGGAATTCAGGAGTGGGGTCTGAGTTGGTGATAGAAATTCGTTGTATCAATGGGCACTTCAGATGTTGTTTCAAGCCATGAGATCGGATGAAACCTCCGGGAGTGACGACATTAAAAGAAGTAAGCTGACCTTTGGGGTACTTCTCCGATGGCTAAAACATTTGGAGAAGAGGAATAATCAGGAAGAGAGACAAAGAAGGAACCGCCGGTGAGACAGGAGCCAAGTCGAGAAAGCTTAGCATCCCGGACGCCAAGTCAAGTGCGGAGGAGGAGAGCACCCACCCCCTCCAGCTCGCCGATGGGCAAGGCGAAAGGCTTTGCCTGACCGCTGCACTTGAATCGTGGAGGTCACTTTTGACCTTGGCAAGTACAGTGTCTGTGGCGCAGTGGGGGTGAAACAACCGGGGTGAGTTTCGGAGCAAACGGGAAAAGTGGAACCAGAGACAGTGACTGCAGACAACCCTTTCGAGGAGTTTTACCACTACAGGTAGCAAAAAAACAAGGTGGAAGATATAAAGGAAGTCAGGGCGAGAAAAGTGTTCTTGTCACATCCCAGAAACAACAGCACGTGTATATGCCGATGAGAAGGTTTCCACGGTCCGGGGAAAAATAATGTTGAAGAAGAAAGAGGGTGGACTTGCCGAATGAATAAACACACCACTGTGTGAAGAAACGAACCACTAAGTGGGTCTGGTCCACCCCCAGCAGCTGAACTAAATTCTGTACAGGTTCAATTCCCGCCCGTGGTCAAAACACAGTCAGGAAGAAAAATGCAACGGAAACTCTATTTTAACAGGACTCTTAGATTCTTCCATAAATCAGCATCTCAGAGATACATGCGATCTCTGTGAAGGAAAAAAACAACTCCTTGGTTTTCTGTTTCCTCCTTCCTCATCTCTTCTCCTTCCTATCTCCCCCCCCCACACCCTTCTTTCCATCCTTTCTTGCTCTCTCTCTCTTTTCCCTTTGGAAAAGAAGAAAGCAGAGAGCAGAAAGGGCTTTATTCCTTCTGCTAGGACTCAAGGTCCATGACCTCCTATCTGCCTACCAGGTAGGCGGCTGCTCACCTGTATACGCTTTAAAATGATGGGTCTCCCATAAGGTCACTTCCACACGGGTAGGTAGCCTGACCTCCCCACGGCCTTTCTCGGCTAACTCAAACCATGACTCCTAGTATCTTACAGAAAGAAATGAGACTGTCAGAGGAGGAATGAAAAACACCCACATCCTCATCCTGCCCTGTGGAAGATTTATAGACACTCTGCAGGTGGCCAGGCCCGGATGATGGTGCCAGGGGCTCTCCAGGGGATTTGAGCTCCCTTCCAGGCAGTCAGTCTTTAGTGGAAAACTCTCCAAGGTGTACATTCCTTCCTTACAGTGACTACAGGGAGTGGAAGGCACCTGTCAGGCAGACGACTCACGGACACCAACTAGCTATTCACCCGGCCTCGAGATAGCTCAGTCTCAGAAAAACCCCGGTCCTGCACAGTTCAGGAAAGCAGAGTTTTTCTTTGAAAGGACCACTGACTGAACTGGCCTACTGCACGCCAGGCTTAGCACATACCCTCTCTTCCTCCTCCATCTACAGCATCGTTCTCACTTGTGAAGCACCTGTTCTGGGTGGGGTCTGTGCTTTGCACTTTGCGTCATTTAATTATCACTCAAGATGCTTTCAGTATCTTCCTCCACGTTTCAGATGAGGAAACGGCAGCTCAGAGAAGGTAAATGACTCTCCCCAGTTTGGAAGGCTGATGGTCAGTGGAGCAAGGACGGGAACCCAGCTCCAGTTCCAAGTTCGTAACCTGCCTATTGGGTCCCGCTTCCTTTTCCTCTGCCTTCATTTTTTTTTTTTTTGGTCCCTATTCCCTTTTGTCTTTTTTTTTTTTTTCCCCCTGATCCTTTCTTAATCTTTCACATAGAGTTACAGGCTGTAATGCTTGACGCAGCTCTTCTGGGACCAACCTCATCCTTCCATCCGTGTCCTTGGCACTCACCTGACTCCTCAGCAAAGTTTAACTCTTTAGGGCCCCTAAGCCAACACAGTCTCTGATGAAAGTCGTGCCATTTCATTCCCCCAAGTCGGCTGTTCCATCTCTCGTGCCTGCTGGCCTCTTCCTCTCCTAGACAGTACGCCCTCGAGGACAGGGTCTTATTCACTGTTTCAGACTGGAGGCCTCGCCTAGGGACAGGCCCTTAGAAGGTTCACACAGGGGTTCCTGTTGTGGCTCAGCTGTAACGAACCTGACTAGTATCCACGAGGATGTGGATTTGATCCCTGGCCTCACTTCGTGGGTTAAGGATTCGGCATTGCCGCGAGCTGTGGTGTAGGTTGCAGTTGTGGCTCAAATGCAGCGTTGCTGCGGCTGTGGTGTAGGCCGGCAGTTGCAGCTCCGATTCAACCCCTCGCCTGGGAACTTCCACATGCTGCACGTGCAGTCATAAGAAGAAAAAAAAAAAGAGCGAGAGAGAAGTTTTGCTCAAAATTTCTGTTGAGTGGCTGTAAGCAAAAAAAAAAAAAAAAAATGAATACACGAACCCTTCAGGTTCAGGTCAAATGCCACTTGCTCCCTGAAGTTTGCTGTGAGCGCCTCTGATTAGAAAAACAGCTGTTCCTCCTCTTTCCTTTTTTTTTTCCTTTTTTGGCCTCCCCGAAGCGCGTAGAGTTCCCAGCCCGGGGATCAGATCTGAGCCACAGTTGCGACCTATGCCACAGCTGTGGGAACACTGGATCCTTTAACCCACTGTGCCGGGCCAGGGCTCGAACCTGCGTCCTTGGCTCTGGACAGACGCCGCTGACCTTGTTATGCTCTAGTGGGAACTCCAAACAGCCCTTCCTCTTCCCACTCCTCGCAGCTCTGTGCTCTTCCCGTGTTGCCCAGGATGCTCTCAGGTCTGGGGGTGTCTGCTCTGTTTTCCTTACAGAAGTGATTTCACTAAGGGCACAGCTCCTATTGTCCTTTGATCCCGCCAATAAATTACTTTCAGGACGTACGCTCTTTTCCCTCCCTTTCAAGACCCAGTTGAAAAATTCATCACTTTATGAACCAGGGAAGGTTAGTTTCCATTTAAAAAGTCCACTAACCTAGCTGGCATCTTCTTATGGGTCGTGACTCACAGATTATTGGATTACAGTACAAGTGTGATAAACTGCTTGAATATATCCTGTGTGTGTGTGTTGTCTCTTTAACTAGATTATAAATTCCCTGAAGACAGAATTATATTTATTTCCTTAATAGACAGCATCTTTAGCAGTATCTAAGATCTCATTCCGTGTACAGCAAACGTGACACGAATGGTCCATATCTGGAGATTTAGGACTCTCAACGCGGAAACTGACTCTTGGCCTGTGTCATGCATATGACAGTTCTCCCCTCAGCTTCTGTACGAGCTTCGTTTTTGCCCACAGCTTATTATTATTTTTTAATGGTTCATTACTACCGGCGCGGAGTCTGGGATGTCTCTGAAATGAAACCAGTACTTGAGAAGCCAAGTACCAAGGCCATTTTCAGAAGCACTTCCTCCAAGCACAGCAGATGGAATGGAAATAGGAAGGGCCATATTTCCATGTCCCTAAGGAGACTATTTGTGGGGACATTTCAAGCATCGATGCCTACAACCTAAGTTATTGCCTTTGGAGGGTAAGAAAAAGCCACTAACTATTAACTGCAGTAACAAAATTCCTTTCTCTCCCACACACACCATAGCAGGCTTTAGCCTTTTTTTTTTTTTTTTTAATGTCGTTTTAGGGCTGCACTCGTGGCATATGGAGGTGCCCAGGCTGGGGGTTCAATCGGAGCTGTAGCATCCGGCCTACGCCACAGCCACAGCCATGTGGGATCCGAGGCAAGTCTGCAACCTACCCCACACCTCACGGCAACACCAGATCCTTAACTCACTGCGTAAGGCCAGGGATCGTACCCGGGTCCTCATGGATGCTATTCAGGTTCGTTAACTGCTGAGCCACGACGGGAACTCCCAGCCTTGGTTTTGATGCATTGATTATTTCCTCCAAAGCCCATAGAAAGATGTTAAATGTCAACACCTTATCAGGGGAGTTGCTGTCACGGTTCAGTGGAAACGAATCCGACTAGGAACCATGAGGTTGAGGGTTCGATCCCTGGCCTTGCTCAGTGGGTTAAGGATCTGGCGTTGCCATGAGCTGTGGTGTAGGTTGCAGACGCGCCTCGGATCCCGCGTTGCTGTGGCTGTGGCGAAGGCTGGAGGCTACAGGTCCAATTAGACCCCTAGCCTAGGAACCTCCATATGCCACGGGTGCGGCCCTGAAATGACAAAAATACAAAAAAAAAAAAAAAAAACCTTATCAGGCAAGAGGAGGAGTAAAACGCAATCGCAAATATATTGTTTCTTCAATTGAAATTAAGTCAGCAATAAAATGCACCAGCAGCCGCTGTGGGATAACAGAGCTTTTGCTAATTTATTTACAATGTTGAGAATCGGCCTTGTCCTCCTTCTCACACCTCGCCTTCGATCATCTCCCTGACCCCCCTGCCTCATTACATCCCAGCCCCACCATCTGCTTTCCGGATTTCATAAGTGCCACGCTTCTTCTGCACTCTGGGGTCTGCGACCGCACTGCTCCCTTTCCCCCAAACTACCTCCTGTCCCTCATTTCTTTTTCCCCATCAGAGCAGCTATTCATTTCTAAATTCAGCTTAACTAGCACATCCTACGTTTACCCTGCTGCCTAAAGTCACCCTACTCGGCCCTTTGTAGGACTTTGTTTTCTCCCTTTAAAGCATCTGTCAGAATTCAGCGTCATATATTTGGGTGTTGATTGTCTGTCACCCCTATAAGACTTTAAAATTCACCTGTGGAATGATCATAGCTGGTTTTTTCACATTGGCATTCCCGGCCCGCAGTCCAATGTGTGACACGGTGGATGCACAATGAACAGTAAAAAAGTATAGTTTCCTGGAATATTTGTTAACAGTGGCCGCCTCATCACTTGGGTTCATATCCTGTTTCTGATATTATTCTCCCCTCCGCCCTCCGCCACACACACGCTCTTGGTTTTCAGTTAAGAAAACTGAAGCAGGGCGTAGCAGGCCGATGTGATTGAGAAAACGTAAAGACCAGTTAAATCTGCCTCATTCCTCTTAAAATCTGCATCTGCGCCATCCTCCTCATTCCCCTTAGCTAATCACCCCTGAAAACCTATGCGCTGCAGAATGTACGCACACCCTTCTGATTCTTAATTTTTGGCCCGTGTCTAAACCAGTCTCCACCCTTCCCGATTTCAGGAAGAAAGGCAATAGAGCGCCAGAGACCGGGTGGGAGGTCTTCCTGAGCCAAGAAGTCTGAGCCAGGGAACCACTGCAGTCCGCACGCACTGTGACTGCATTTCCCGCTCTCCGAGGACGGGTTTCCGGATGAGACAGCTCACCAGTGAATAAGCCAGCTTCTTGGGGCCAGGCTCCGCGTGCCTGGACTTCGCAAAGGGACGCGGTGAGGTGGTGAAGCGGCTTGAGTGGCAGGTGCCCGTGGGTCACCCGGAATAGCAGCTGAAATAGCACCGACCACACCCTCAGGCTTGGGATCCCCAGACAGCACGGAGCTTAAAATGAGGTTTGGTGTCAGCTGAAGATTCTCTGCTGGGTACCCTCCGTGTGCCTCGTCGAGGGCACTGTTCTGAGAGAGAATTCTAGAAGGTGGTCAATAGCGGTCTCTCAATGCCAGTTTACATCTCAGCATCATCACTCACTAGCTGGCTAATCTTGGGTATATGTCTTTCTTTCTTTTTTCTTTTTTGTCTTTTTAGGGCCACACCCATGGCATATGGAGGTTCCCAGGCTAGGGGTCGAATGGGAACTGTAGCCCCTGGCCTCACCACAGCCACAGCAATGTCAGATCCGAGCCATGTCTGTGACCTACACAGCAGCTCATGGCAACGCCGGATCCTTAACTCACTGAGCGAGGCCAGGGATTGAACCTGCCTCCTCATGGATGCTAGTCAGATACCTTTCTGGTGAGTCACAATGGGAACTCCTAATCTTGGGTATACTTAGGTCTTTCTCCCCATCACCTTGTCTGTAAAACGAGAATGATATGACACTGAGGATTCAATGAGTAAACTGATGTAAAGCACTTAGAATGGTGCCTGACACACAGAAGCACTCAGTGTTAGAATAATACGAGATTTCTCTTCATGGTTCAGCAGTTAACACACCCAACTAGGATCCGTAAGGACACAGGTTTGATCCCTGGCCTCGCTCAGGGGGTTAAGGATCCAGTGTTGCCGTGAGCTGTGGTGTAGGTCACAGATGCGGCCCAGATCCTACGTTGCTGTGGCTGCGGTGTAGGCCGGCAGCCATAGCTCTGATTCTACCTCTATTCTGGGGACTTCCATGTGCCACGGGGGTGGCCCTAAAAGGCAAAAAAAAAAAAAACCCAAAACCAAAAAACAATAATATTTTACCTAAAAGTGATGCAGGGAATGGATAACGACGTCACCTGAAAGGTCAGAGAGACACTGATCAGTTCTGCTGATTCTAACCAATGAGATTTCTGGATGAGTTATTTGGATTCTCCGAACCTCTGGTTTCTTATGTTGAAAATAAGAATAGTAAGTCAACGGTACCCTAGTAAAAGTAAATTTAATTTTTAAAAAGACAAAAACAAATAAGAATAACATTAGTACCACTTCGGAGGTGAGTTATGAGGATTACATGAAATAAGGGAAAGCGTTTAAAGGCATGATGCCTAGCACATCATAGGTACTCAAGAAATATGATAGTTTGTTGTTATTTCTCCAAACGGATCCCTTTTTTTTTTTGGATTTCAGAGAAGGCAGAGTAAGGCTCCAGAGCTCTGCATCATCAGAGTTTTCAGCTGACACCAAACCTCATTTTCAGCTGCGTACAGTCTAGGGATCCTTCGGCCGGCGCATCTGGAGAGCTGCCATTCCAGCTGTTCTTCCAAAGGACACTGGTGACAGTGGAAGAACCAGCAGGGTTGTCTTACGTGGCACTGCAAGGTTCGCCCCACACGGTTTTCCAGTTTTCTGAGTGAGTGGTCAACATTTAAAACTTGTGGGACTCGTACTTTTTTAAAAACCAGATTTGCAGGTTCTTGAGGAAAATAAACAGACTGGCCCCATTAGTCTGGTAACTGCAGCCTCCCGCCTTGAGCTGGGAAGTGGCTGTCCCCTTCAGAAGGGCACGAGGTGGTGACTCCGCCTTGCCTCCCGCCACCCGCTGTGGGCGCCTCACCTCGAGGCCCAAAGTCAGCTCCCACCTTCCTCCTGAGCTTTTCCTCTGCCCCTTTGGTGTTCCCTGGCCTCGGCAGGCATCTGATTAGCACCTGTTGGTCTTGACTTTGCTGGTATCCTGGGGAATCCGACACCTCTACAGGGCTCTACCTCAGGAAGCAAGCTCTCTAGCCACACAGCCTCAGGCCGTTTGTCTACACCGGCAAACAAACGCGGAGACCGAGCCAGTCCCACAGCTAAAGGCTGGCCTCTCCCCTGAGCTCCCCGTAAGTTCACCGCGTGCTCACCCAGAACCTTCTCCAGTTCCACTGTATCCGAGGGCAGAGGGGACGGGGCCGAAGACAGCGTGCCACACAGCAGTGCCTTAGAGCCGCGTTCTCCAAGTTACACCTTACGGGGTAGCAGTCCCGTTTGGGGTCTGCTCCTTCTCCCAAGAAGACACACGGATGGCCAAAAAACACGTGAAAAGAGGATCAGCATCACTCATTATGAGAGAAATGCAAATCAAAACCACTACGAGGTACCATCTTACACGGGTCAGAATGGCCATCATCAAAAAGTCTACAAACAGTAAGTGCTGGAGAGGGTGTGGAGAAAAAGGAACCCTATTACACTGTGGGTGGGAATGCAAATTGGCGCAACCACTGTGGAAAACAGTATGGAGATTCCTCAGAAAACTCAAAATAGAGTGACCATTTGATCCAGCAATCCCACTCCTGGGCATTGGTCCAGAGAAAACCATGACTCAAAAAGATACATGTACTCCAGTGTTCACTGCAGCAGCCTATACAGTAGCCAAGACAATGGAAACAACCTAAATGTCCATCGATAGAGGAGTGGACAGGGAAGATGTGGTACATATACACAGTGGAATATTACTCAGCCATAAAAAGCAAAGAAATAATGGCATTTGCAGCAACATGGATGGGCCTAGAAATTAGCTTGCTAAGTAAAGTTAGGCAGGGAGATGCCAGTGTCATATGCTATCACTTATATGAGGAATCTAAGAAAGGGACACAATGAACTTCTTCGTAGAACAGAAACTGACTCACAGACTTTGAAAAACTTAACGGTTACCGAAGGAGACAGGATGGTGGGGAAGGGATGGGCTGGGGGTTTAGGATGGAAATGCTATAAAATTGGGTTGTGATGATCATTGTACAACTATAAATATAATAAAATTCATTGCATTAAAAGCAAAAAAAAAAAATCTGCTCCTTGAGCGAAAAAATCACACATTTTGGGAAACAGCTCAGACATTATTTCCCAACTTGGGGACTCCTCTGGGCACGTGAAAGACTTTGATCCTTTAAGAAAGAAGCTCACCCACAACTCAGTCACTTAACAGGTATGTACCCTGCCAGGTACCACTTTAGGTGCTGGGGACTCAGCACTGACCAATAAGATTCCTGAACTCAGGTAACTTAGTCTGAGCAAAGGAGGACGCTTTACTCTGGCTCCAAATTTATTTGGCTTCTGCTCCTGGGAAATACCGCCTTGTGTGTCCTGCATGGCTCTTTGCAGAATCTACCTCCAGAGGCCCTTCATGCTTAGGGAATGTTGCAGATTTTCAACTCTTTTAGCGCATGACTCAATAAGACCACTCCAGAACCCTTCTAAGTCAGACAAACACACAATTTATCCCCCCACCACCCCCTGCTCGCTCTCTTTTTTAAGGCTGCACCTGTGGCATATGGAATTTCTCAGGCCAGCGGCCAAATCGGAGCTACAGCTGCCTGCCTACACCACAGCCACAGCCATGCCAGCTCTGAGCCAGGTCTGTGACCTAAGCCACAGCTCATGGCAACAACAGATCTTTAACCCACTGCGTGAGGCCAGGGATTGAACCGGCATCCTCGTGGATACTAGTCAGGTTTGTTTCTGCTGAACCACGGGGGGGAACCCCAAAACAGTTTATCTCTTGAAGAGTCAATGACCCCACTAGGGCAGGCTTTGGGAAGAAATACCACCTTACTTGGGACTTTAGACATGGCCAAGGTTTTTTTTTTTTTTTTTTTCCTGGAGAATATCACACAAAGGGTTAACTTGACCTTCACCTCCAAAATGGAGTGTTTTTCTCTGCCTCTAATATGACCCAGTTGGAAATGTATTTGTTTTTCACCGTTTAATCTTCTGCATCACCCACTGTTGATTAGATTTAATTAATTTATGTTTTCTAATGAATTTAGAAACTCACAGTGCTGCAGCAGGAAAACTCTCAGACAGCATCTGGCCACCAAATGGATTGATTACCTTGTCTGCAGAAGTCTTCCCAACATCTGGGGCCTGATTTCGTGAAACATCCAGAAGCTCTCTCAGAGGTAAGCACCACTCAGGGCAGAAAGCGAGAGCGAGGGTGCTGCAAACAGGCAGGGTTTGCTTTGATTTGCAAATCTGGATCCTGGCACTTTCCCAACATGGAATCACATTTTGCTGCTCATTGGCACAGTTTCAGTGGCACCGAGAGACTGATCCAAATCCATTTTGTTCAACACAATCAGAATCCACCAGGCCTGGGCCCAGGCTGCCGCCCCGTGAACCTCTTTGGCACTTCCTTCCATGGGGGAGCTCCCGCTGATCATTAAGATGAAACATTTATAGAAAACATTTCGAGAGAAGCACTTTGCTCGCATTCATTCAGCAAACATTATTGGGGGCTCACTGTGGGCCTGGCACGGAGCCAGGCACACCTCTTCCTTAGCTGCTCTTGGTAACCGCCCGGCAAGGTAGGCAAGCACTGCTCTCCCATTCTCACAGCGATGGCCAAGGAATACACAAAAATGGCACTTACTGATGTCACTATGAACACTGTGCATAAAGGATACAGACACACACACACTGCGGACTCCACATGAAGCCTCATTTAACCCTCACAATGAAACCACGTGGAAGATGTCATCATTTTACCCCCATTTTACAGATGAGAAGACTGACTTGTTCAGAGGAACCCAGCTAGCGCTGGCAGGGCCTTCTAACGTAGGCAGTCTACCTGCAGAGCGTTTGCTGCTCCTCACTCTGGTTCACTGCCTCCGGATAACACTGTGGAAGACCCTCCCCCTCTGCATTAGGCAGGACCTGCTGCGTCCATCATTCACAGCTTATGCACTGGGTATTGTTTTTCCCCGACGAGGACGCTGAAACCCAGAGACACGAACTTACTAAGGGCACAAGGGAAATTCGTAACAGGGCTAGGGCTTCACTCAGGTCTGCAAGGCTACCAAGGCCTCTTCTTTCTTACTGAGTGACCTGCGGAGGAGGGACGAGAGGGAAAGGGGTGGTGTGAACTCGACAGCCCTTGCACGGCCGCACCCAGAAACCTGTTGGACCGGTCAGGAGAGAGGGGTGGCCTTCTTGCTCTGCACAGCCCAGACCATTCCAGAAAAAGAGGAGACAAAGAATGTACAAACAACAAAAAAAGAGCTTCATGTTAAAAGAGGTAGGTGGAAGGTGGTGGAAATCTCACCACCTGACCGGCCTTTCTGGTTCAAGTTCAAAGGGAAATGACTGACAACAGGTGGGCTGGTTATAAGAAAAACAAAGGACAAGCCAGCCACATTGAACAGCTGAGATTTTCTGACCAGCAGAAGCAGACTGCTGCACAACCAGGCTGCCACAATTGCATACCGGTGTATATTAAAGAAAACCCTCTGCTAAAAATATCATGTACTAAGTCTAGCTGTTTCTCAAATTTGAAAGCTCCTCCTCGTCCTTCCATTTTCCTCTTGCCCAGTCCTCTATTCTGCAAGGCCATGCCACCTGCCTTCTTTGGGCCTCTGTGCACACGCTCCCTTTCTGCTTGCAACCGACATCTGTTGAATGAGCCATTTTGCTAAATGAAACATGATTATGTCCAAATAAAAACATTCGGCACAGTGACTGACTCGCAGGAGACCGTCAGCACATGATAGATATTATTAAGTAGAGATGTACAGACTCGGTGAGAAAAATCCACGAACTGGGGACGCATAGAAAGCAAGAAAAGCTGGCTCTCTGTCAGGTACATGCATGTGCCCATAAACACAGAATGAACTAATTCCTAAGAAATTCCT
This sequence comes from Catagonus wagneri, assembly GCA_004024745.2. Classification (NCBI taxonomy): domain Eukaryota; kingdom Metazoa; phylum Chordata; class Mammalia; order Artiodactyla; family Tayassuidae; genus Catagonus; species Catagonus wagneri. The sequence goes on from PVHT021183659.1 coordinate 4,396,786, forward strand.
TAGGAAAATTCCGTCATGTCCCATTAACATGGCCCCAAAAGCAAGAGCTGGCCTCTGATCTTTACATATTTAATATCTTTGAAAAAAAATCTGAAGCCAAAACCATCTTGAAACGGTCTATCAAGCCAAGTCTGTCTGGGAGTTACCCGCTAAGGCATTCTGCTTTAGTTCTAGCTCAGGGGATCCCCTCATCATCCGAATTCCTGGCGCTTCTCTGCCAACTTTTGACCTTAGGACAGCTCTTTGATCGCTCAGTAGGATTTTGACAGCGAGGAGGGAGAAACAGCAAGGAACAAGTTCTCAGTGTGTTCTTACATACTCATTTAAAAGACAACATCTTAATAACTCTAATTCATAGATCCTTCTATTCCTGCAATCAATAATTCATGGCAGTTCCTCCGCAGCATTTTAGTGACAACAGAAGGGGCACGATGCGTCTGTTCTTTTTCCTTCTTCGCCTTTCTTTCTTCACTCAAGTCATGCCAGCAGCTTGGAGAGCACAGAATCTCAAGAAAACAGTTTCCATGGTGATTCTTCCTTTGAGTACCCGACTCTATTTGGCTCTTTCTGGAGTGAATTAAGGCTTTTTATTGCTTTCATGCTAAATATATTGGAGATTAGATTTGATTTCCTCTGCGGTGATACAGTTTTATCAGGAAAAAATGGAAAGAAGAAAAAAAAACACAGCATGAAGAAACTCTATCTTTCTGCCACTATACTATCAGAAAGAAAATAAGGAGACGTTTCAGAGGAAGAAATCAGCAGCCGTGGGGAAAGGCACGCAGGTGTCTGGAAGCAAGGATAGGCGTGCAAGCACCCCAGTGTCAGAGCGCCTGCCTTGGGAGGCAGTGATCTTAATTCCTCCATATGCTGAGGGGGGTAGAAGTTGACCATAAAATGCTGAATTATGAGAAATAACCCGATGCTTAATGTACTTTTCTTTGCACTGAAAATATCCCATAAAACAGGGCAATCTTGAGACCCACAATACCAGCTGTGCTCCCTGTTTTATTAAGGAGAGTCTTGCTTTCTGCTGAAGCTAAATAACTGGCCTTCTTTCCTTTTCAAAACAGTCAGGTGACCCTCCTAAGGCCCCCTGGTGCTCTGAATTTCCGGACGCGGGACGCAGGGCTCAAATACCTAACCACCCACGTGTGTGTCTTCCTCACCAGACCCCAAAACGGCAGGGCCTGTGTCTTTTCCACTCACTGTTTATCCTCGAGCCTAGCACAGCACATATCAGAAATGCTGATTATGATGAGAAAACCGTGACAGAATAACTTTGAGGTCTCTATTATGATGCATCGGTGGGCTGACATGTATACGGAGAGCCGAGCATATGTGCGGAGAGAAACAAAACCAGGTCCTGGTTTTCACGGTCTCTCCTGTCTGCTGTCCTGTCCTCTCCTGTTCCCAGAGTGTGAGACCATCAGGTGTTAAAGGCAAGGAGCCTGTGGGAGCAGAGGGGCAGACCGGGACCAGCCAGCCAGCGAAGCCTCTCCTGCACCAGTTACATACCCACCCGGAGAGCCTGGGGTCAAGACAGCACCCACCCCCGCCCCCATAACCAGAGAAAACTCTGATTTCTGTTCATTTGAGCCAAGGAGTTAAGTATTGAGCCTCGCTGCCAAACTAGGGACTGTCACAGGTGCTGGGGACAAAGAGTTGAGCCCAAGAGTTTTTGCTCCCAAGAAGTATGGGGTCCAGAGGAAATGACTCCGGCTCTGGGACCAGGGGAGCGGGTGTGGCCGAGGACCGACCGGGCCGCCCCGACAGCCAGCGACAGAGCCGACGGCCAGCAGGCACCCGGCAGCATCTCAGGCCCTTTCATGCCCCGCAGACGCACGAACTCACTTGATCCACACCGCACATCTGAAGGCTGGTGCTGCTATTTTCATTTAACGTAGAAAGAAACCGAGGCTCCCGAAGGCAGGCAACCGGCCTAACACCCTCAAGCAGGGCCAAGGTTCAAAGCCCCACAGTCCGCCCTTGAGTCCTGATACGCACAACTGCGGACGTTCGGCTCTCAGGCTGACGGGGTCTCACCGGAGACCACCCTGCAGCACGTCCTACAGGCTCCTTCGCTGTGTAACCACCCCCCCAGGCCAGCGCGCTCATCAGTGCCTCCGGGCTATGCCGGCAGAGACAGCCATCTAAAATTCCAGATTCCGGAGTTCCCGCCGTGGCTCAGTGGTTAACAAATCCAACTAGGAACCATGAGGTTGCAGGTTCGATCCCTGGCCTTGCTCAGTGGGTTAAGGATCCGGCAGTGCCGTGAGCTGTGGTGTAGATCGCAGACGCGGCTCGGATCCTACGTTGCTGTGGCTGCGGTGTAGGCCAGTGGCTACAGCTCCGATTCGACCCCCAGCCTGGGAACCTCCACTTGCCGCGGGTGCAGCCCTAAATGACAAAAGGCAAAAAAATAAAATAAAATAAAATAAAATTCCAGATTCCAAAAGGAAAACCAGTCTGCGGCTGAGCAGAGGCTGGAACAGAGGCACAGCCGTGTCCCGCTAACTCTGACATCCGCCACGGCAGGCCTGCCTCGGGCTCACGAAGCAGTTTCTGCAAGAGCCTAACCCTCCGCTTATGGACCGTGAACTTCATCCTACACAACAGGCATGCTCCAATTTACAGGCAGCTCTACAAGGGGGGTTTTCGGACCCTATTCCTAAACCAC
>PVHT021183659.1:4399565-4429361 GCA_004024745.2 Catagonus wagneri
TTAATGTAATGACTCACCAACAAAAGGGAAGCGAAGACGGAAGACGGAGACATACATTTAGCGAGCGCTGCCTACAGAGCTCAGAATTTGGAAGGGGAAAAGGTAGCATCGCTAATTCTACCCACCCCACTGCATTACTCCTACGAATGGAATATTTAAAAGGAGATCCTTCTCATTACAATTTATTGGTAACTTAAGATGTACTAAGCAGTGAAAACCTCAAATGTGTGTGTGTGTGTGTGTGTGTGTGTGTGTGTGTGTGTGTGTGTGTGTGTGTTTGCTGCTTTTCCTAAGATCACGGACCTTACACACCCAGGGTCACTGGGGGTCTGCTGGACTCCGGGTCCTCTGCAGCCCTGCCCTCTCCCTCTGGACCCAGTAAAGCTCCAACGTTTGGGTTAGACTATACTTTAGTCATTAGAAAGAGCAGTCTGAATAACCATGGGAAGTTTGGCCAGGAAATGCAGACAGAGAGAGACTGTGCATTTTCAGAAGACACGGCTGAGGTCTTGCAGGCCCTCAGTGGTGAGGGGGAGGGGAGGGCTCCCGGCGCCTCCAAGGTGTGAGTTTGGGGAGAAAAACACAGATTAGATGTGTCTTCCTGCCGGAGCTACATGTGGCCTGCCAGCTGGCACCTTTTCCAATCTCCTCTTTATTAGCACAGCTAACATTCCTATTTTGCTAATCTTCTCATAAATAAAATATTATACATATCACAAAGCCAGCCCTGATGGCAGGCTGCGCTCTAAGTAAGCTAGAAGGAAGATAAAAATGAGGCATTTTCAGGTACACATAATGATCGCAATTACTGGCGTTTTAAATGTCTGCCAGCTCTGCAGTACTTCTGGGTCCCTGGTGTTCGGTGCGTCCCCAGGAATACAGTCTGCTGCTGGGACTTTTTAGGGTCTTGTGGTGTCTGTTAAGGGGCTCTCGGCTTATAGTACTGAGCTGCACATTAAAATTATTTTGCTGAGATTTGTAACGCACTATATCCGCGGTTACATAATGAGCATCTTACGTAGCAAAGAGAAGGGCAACTTGCACTTCAGTATGTGCTTCTCCGTTTCCATCCGCCCTGGTGGCCCGGGGTGGGTAACTGAGTAATTAAGAGCTCGGGCTTTGAAGCCCAGTGGATCTGGGGTCCACACACAGGAACGCCCCTTATTAGCTTCTTATCTTGGGACAGCTTCTTATCTTCTTCCAGATTTCCTCTTCTACCAAATGGGGCAGAAAAACCTTTCCTCTTTCACAGGCTTGTTGTAAGAATGCCTGTGAGAATGTAAGAGGATGCAAATAAAGGCGCTAGCAGCAGGCCTGGCATCTGATAAGTCTTTAATAAAGGTTGGAAAGACGGGGGGGGGGGGGGGATGTGACATGACTGACAGAAATCTGGGGCCAGAGAGGGTAAGTGAACTGAATTTTTTGGTTTGTTTCTCCTCTATGGGAAGTTTTTTGTTGCACAACGGGTTCAAACAAATTTCACTTATCTGTATGGTTGGCATTGGCTTTTCTCTTTGACCCCCGAGTTAGATCCATAAATATCTCACACAGATTTGATCACTGAGATAAGGGCCAAGGACTCTTTCCTCATTTACTGTTGAAAAACAACCTTTGGTGGAGACTTTTGATGGATTGCAGGGATATTTATGACTCAGGCCTCCTGGCAAAGTCCCTGATGCTGACTCATTTGTTACCCTGGGAGGCAAGGAGGCAGCTGAAATCATCACTCATTATTCTGCTGCTCAGTTATGGGGAAAGGTCACAGGTAAGCCATTCAGCCCTGGGCTGCGTCTGAGAATCAGAATTTCAACAACGCCTGCTTGAGCACAAAAGCCCAAAGAATTTCTCATAGACACACACTTAGGAAATGTTTGGCCGAGTCCTTCTTACAGCACAAAGGCCACGGCCCCGCTAAATGGTGATATTCTGCCTTATGCCTCAGGCTTTCAGCTCCGAACTCACAGCGACACCCATTCCTCCGCAGAGCAAGTGAAAACCCAGTGACAGTTGATGGAAATGGGGGTGAGATAGAAGGAAATTGAAGAGGGGGCCTGATTTGGAATTTCCACAGTGACTGTGGCCTTGAAATTAGGAAGACAGGGCAATCTTGAAGCAATATAAGGTGGAACGTAAAAGGTCTCAGAAACCAATAAAGGTAAAACTTACGATTGTTGGCGTGAACAATATCAGCGTGAATAAGATAGTGGCTGTCACAGTATCATCACCAACAAAGACAACATCCGTAAAATTTACGCCACATAAGAAGTTAGGAATATGCAAACCGGTCCAAGAGAAAACACCAATGGCTAAGGATTCTTTGAGTGCTCTGTGTCAGGGACGGGGCCATATAGTCTAAGCGCAGTTTTTCCCTTGGGTCCTCAAACAGCACCATGAGACTGCTGCTACTTCCTATTTAAGGCTGGGGAACTTGAGGCTGAGGGCTCAAGACCACACAGTTAGCTAAGAAGGCTGATCCTAAAGCCTGTTTTCTGCCATCGCTGCTTAAGGGAGAGAGTTGTGTTGAGAACAGTGCTACCCACTGCCTGTGAGTTGTTGACGTTCACACACTGCAAAAATATTTCGAAGCACTCAGCGTTCTTCTGGGCTCTAGGAATAGGGCATGGAAGAAAATCTGGGCCAGATCTGGACTTCCAGGCCCCTGTGTATTCCAGACCTCCCTTCCTTGACAAATGTACACCTGTGTGTGTGTAGGGGTGCCAATTTGCAATCCAGAGACTCTAATATTCAACTATAAAACATTCACATAGCATGTTTGGTGCAAGTTACATGGGATGGGATGAAATTTATTGTATTTCCAAAGCACAGGGCTGAGTGGTAAAATAAAAAAAAAATGGCATTTATGGGATTGCTAAAGGTTACCTGAGCTTAGTGTCAACAGAAATATTTCTGTAAGATATGACATTGGGGGGGGTGTCTTCTGTCTCGGTTCAATGTGGCAGATGCTCCCAACAGAAGTACCCCCTGCCCCGCATTTAAAGTAAGTGACTACGATTTCTAGAGCCTATCCATCAATGTTTGGTTTTCACCAAGAAACAGATGGTCTGTTAAAAGGCCTGAGACGAGAGAGAGAAGACGACAGGATACTGAGTTCTCGAATGAAGGCTCCAGCTTGGGTGGAGACTTAGACCAAAACTCTCAGGCAAGCCTGGGGTTGGCCTCTTGTCTGAGAAAGGCATGGCTAGATTCGCGGCAAGGAAAGGAAAACACACACACACACTCGTCATCTTTCGTGGAGTGTAAGTCATGGTCACTGTCCCGGGTGGGTTAACTCTCCTACCAGGCCCCCCCGCCAAGGTCTTCACAGCGCACGGGTCAGAGAGCACCGCCTTCCGTCTGCATTCTCCTTTGAACCACGGCAACAGCAGCGGTCATGGTGGAGGTGGTGGTGGCAGTTGTCGTCGTGGCAGCAGTGGCAGTGACAAACAACTTTTATGAGCCACCCCAGTGCTTCACACAGGTTACCCCACATAACCGTTGCGAAGGTGACATGAGTTAGGTGCTCCTACACCCTTCCCACAGATGCAGAAATGTACTGAGGGCCCTTTATGTGGCACTTACTCAGTCTTCATGGTGACCCTTATTCCCACTTTCCCGAAGAGGCAGCTGAGGCACAGAATGGTTACTTGCTCACAGTCCATGGCTAATGGGCCAGAGAGCTGGAATTCACCTCCAGGTTTGTTTGATGTCAAAGCTCACATGCTTGCTTTCTTTTTTTCCTTTTTATGGTCGCACCTGCAGCATACGGAAGTTCCCAGGCTCGGGGTCTAATCAGAGCTGCAGCTAAGGCCTAGGCTGCAGCCACAGCAACGCAGGATCCAGGCCGCATGTGCAACCCATGCCGTAGCTTCTGGCAACGCTGGATTCTTAACCCACAGAGTGAGGCCAGGGATTGAACCCGCATCCTCACGGACCCTATGGCAGGTTCTTAACCCACCGGACCCACCGGGAACTCCCAAAGGTCACATTCTTAACTGACAGAGGACACTGTGGTGCCAGGATTCCCTCTGGGAACATGGTGATGGAATCCGCAGCCTCATCCCTGCCCGGCCCGCAAGCCCTCTTCCCCCCCATCTGTCCTAGTGAGACCAAGAGGCAACACATCTCTGTTTCCTCGGCTGTCAAACCGGAAAAAACCAATGCCCACTACCAAGGGCTGGTGTGACAACCGAAATCCAGCCAGGCCGGGAAAAGGTTTGCAGGGTCCCCCCCCCCATATAAAGTCCCCCAACTCATTACTGGGGTTAGATCGCAGACCTCATCACCCTCCTCTCTCCCTGTCATCAGCATTTCCTCCTCAGGCTCAGAAAAAGGACGCATTTCCTAGGAGAAGAAGTACGAGGGCCAAGGGTTAATGTGTAGGAGATGAACCGAGCCAGATGGGAGAAAAGCGAGAGAACGCCTTTGGATCTCAGGGCTGGGAACACATCTTTCTTATTATTTGTATAAATCATTCGGCTGGGAAGGCAGCACAGGCCCAGCCTCCACATACGCCGATGATAATGAACCGGGTAGCACAATAAATAAGGGGGGAAACCAGGCTGCCAAATGAAGGATTCAGATCATTTAAATCCTCGGCTATGAGTTGTCAAATCCAATTTAATACTGCTAAGTGTGGGATAATAACTCATAGCAAACATTCTCCTACCCCACAGCCCCCCACTATAGCCCTCCTAACGCCTTCTTTCACCCCTGGCAAACAGAAAGAGAGCCCCGTGGGGATATGCAGAATGAAAAGGGGTGGTATATACTGACCAGACACGAGCCCAAGTTATTACATAATAATCCCAGAAGCGTCAGTTTGGGCTTAGCGCAAATACGGAGAGCTAATAGAATGCTTCAAGGTTCGATTAGCTGCCAAAGAGATTCTAAATCAGGGCAGGTTTCATATTATTAAATTGGATGGGTGAAAAAGAGTCTCACGATTGGCTATCATGAAAAAAAATGACAGGAGTAGGGAAATGAGACCACGTGCATTTCTGGGTGGCGAAGGAGTGGCCAGAGGGTGGAGTCAACTTCGAGGAACGTACACGTCAGAAGCAAGAGACAATTTAGTTGTCAGCATGGCCCATTCTTAGCATCTGAGGCTGTCCCCCTGTCTTTACTCAGAGACATAGCCTGGAAGGTGAAGGCGCAAGATGCTGGATTCCACCTGCTAACACTGGTGTTTCAGGAACTGGAACCATCAGTCACTGCTTGATTTGAGGATGATGAATTCCATCACTCATTCAACCATTCGTACTGAACACCAAATATGAAACCTGTGCTGGGCATTGCTCCGCAGCTGAGGGCTCGTAAATACACAGCACAGAGGCAATGGCCACACTAACAGCTGCCACATTAGCACAAACTCCTTCAATCCCCACAAAAATCTAATGATGCTGTGACTGTTTGTTAGGGACCGAAAGCCCAATTTCCTCTGCAAGCCCCAGCCCTCAATGTGATGGCATGTGGAGACAGGCCTCTGGGGGGCGACTCGGAGGTTTGACGCGGTCACGTGAGGGGGGCCCTCGTGATGGGATTAGCGCCTTTATGAGAAGCAGCACCAGGGCGCTTGCTTTCTCTCTCTCTGCCAGGCGGAGGCGCCACGAGAGGGTGGCTGCTGTGGGCCAGGAAGAGAGAGTCCTCCCTGGGGAAGTGGATCAGTTGGTAGCTTGACCTTGGCCTTCTGGCCTCCAGAATGGTGAGATATCAAGTGGTTAAACGACCCAGTCTACGGCGCTGGTTATGGCAACCGGAGCACACCAATCACAGCCACTGTCATCACCATCATTTTATAGACGAGTAAACTGAGGTCTGGAGAAATTAAGTAACTTCTCTCCACGAGGTAGGAAGGAATGGTGTTGATATCCACACTCATCGGTCTAAACCCAGCTGCCCTTCCTGTGAAAGTCAATCCTAAGAGCCAGAAAAGTGAGGATGTCTCTGCCAGCTCTCCCACCCCCAGCAGCGCCCCCTTTCCTATAGGTACAAGCACAAGAGGCATGGGAACTAAAGTGAGTGAGAACGTTCTGGTGCAATCTGGTACCATCATGAGAGCAAGCAGCCAGCCTGCAGCTTTACGCTGGCACCCTGCTCAGTCCTGCCCCACGGGACACGCGCCCGCCTCACTTGTGGCATTTCTAATTACTTCTTTCCAAAACCAACAACCGCCTTTTATTCTCTAGCCCCATTCTTTCCAACAGAGGTAACGCGAGCCACATGTAACTTCCAATTTTCTAGCAGCGACATGAAAAAAAATTTAATTTAATGATGTATTGTACTTAAACCCAATTCATCAAAAACATGAGTATTCAACACGTTATATAATCAATAATTCAACATGTAATTATCAGTGAGTTACTTCTCTTCTTCTGGACTAAGTCTTCAAAAGCTGGTGTGCATTTTACACTTATATAGCACATCTCTGTCTGGGCCAGCCCCATTCCAAGTGTACCAGCGCTAGAAGGACCCCTGTGTTGGATAGGGAGCTCTAGCCGGATCTCGAATTTTCACTGGCTTGTCCTGACCAGATAACAGGAATGCTGCTTTCTAACAGCATTTATCGAGCTTCTCCCACATGCCAACAGTGTACTGATCCTTCTTATATATATATCACACTTAATCCTCCCAGCGGCTCTCCAGGAAAATGCTGTTGGCCCCACACTACAGGTTAGGACATCAGGTTTGTCGGCAATATTTGATGTTATCTCTTGAAACCTAGCAGGTTGTCTTGCCTGAAGCAGGACTTAACGTGACTTAATCTATGAAATCATCAGTGGGGAGTTCCCTCTGTGGCTCTGTGGATAACGAAATCAACTAGGGTACATGAGGATGTGGGTTCGTTCCCTGGCCTTGCTCGCGGGGTTAAGGATCCTTCATCGCTGGGAGCTGTGGTGTAGGTTGCAGACGTGGCTCGGATCCTGCATTGCTATGGCTGTGGTGTAGGCTGGCAGCTGTAGCTCAGATTGGACTTCTAGCCTGGGAGCCTCCATATGCCTTGAGTGTGGCCCTAAAAAAGCAAAAAAAAAAAAAAAAAAAAAAAAAAAAAAAAAAAAAAAGAGAGAGAGAAGGAAATGAATGGTGGGTTATCGAGCAAAGCCTACAGAGGAGTGGGGATTTGTATCAGGTATACCTGGTTTTGAAGCTTGTATTTTTTTACTGATGCCATCTTAATTCTAGCGGGATGGTCGTAGCCCCTAGCACAATGCTCAGGGATTTCCCCAGTGCATGTTAAATATACAGGTTTTTTATCCTAGTCAGCTCATTTATATATGGGAAACTACCCAGCTAGACATCATATTTATTGGTGACTTCCTTTTCTTTGACTGTATTTGGTTTAACAAATAGTTGCTAGATACCTACTCAGACCAGGGGACTACGTTCAACCTTAGAGGCGCTAAGATCATCAACTCACGATCCCCACACTCACGCTATAAGAGCGTTCAATTCAGTGGAGTGCTATTAAAAACCTCAGATTCACAGACAGACAGCTAGAAGTCACTATAAATGTCATCTTATATGACCACATCGTTTGGTAGTAAATTATATTCCATCCAGATTCCACATGGGGACCCCTGTGTTCCCAACAATCAGCTCTTGAAGGAGGAAACACACATCTTTGGTTCCCCAAGGGGTTCTGCAGAATGCTAAACAAATGGCAGGTGAACATCTCTTAATTAACTGGCCTCAGCTCCGTCCCGGCGTCTGAGTGTACCAAGAAACCGAGAGCCAGATTCCTTGCAGGCAAAGGACAGCTGGATCAGATGCTGCTCAAGTTCTAATTACAGACCACACTTCTCAGAGAATACAGGAGGAGGCGGTTCTCTACTCCAACTTATACTAAAGAGCCTTAAATCTAATTCTGTTGAGCTTTCTTTAAATTAATAAGTAAATTAATTACTCCACGTATTTATTAACCATTATACATTAGCTAGTAAGGCTAGCACTATGGACACGATCTTACCCGCCGTTGTGGATATCACTGGTGAAAGACACAGGAAGGAAGAGGTCATTATAATACAATGTGGTAAGAATGAAGGCAAGTACTCAGTGTCATACTTATTTAGGGGGAGCATCTAACTTGAACTCGGAGAAATCAGGGTGAGCTCCCTGGAGAAACATCCTAAGTCTAGTGTTAAAGGACAAACGGAAGTCAGCCCAACCAAAAGGCAAAAGGACAGCAGAGGGGAATCTCACAAGAAGACCCACAGAGCATGGCGTATTTGGGGCTGTAAGAGACCTTCATAGGATAGGAGCATGAAGTGCCAGCGCTGGGCGAAAGCAAGAGGTGTGTCCACATGACACTGGAGAAGAAAGCCTGAGATTCACGGTGAAGGTCTTGGTGGACAAAGGGAGAGGCGACATCGAGGGTTCTGAAGAGAGAAGTGGGCGTTTTGCCTTAAGACCATTTCATTGCAGACCTTGCTGTGTTTCCTTACAGTGCTTCTCACGCTCTATGGTCCTTGTTTCTCTAGCTAACTCTCCCCGTGTCCTGAGAGCCTTAAGACAGAGCTCCTGTCCCACTTCTCTGTGTAGCTCCAGGGCCCAAATGCAACTCTGCTGGGTGACTGGTGCTGAGTGTTTTCACGAATGGCGTCTGCAGGGCTCCTTGGTAGAGATGAGGGCACTCAGCCTGTTGAGGACGCATCATCACGTCATTGGACTCCTTGGACCTCCGGAAATTACATGCCAAGACTGGGGTGTAAAGAGGTGTAATTTGTCAAGAGGGAGGGATCATCACGGCCCTCAGATTCGCAGAGCCCCCACCAGCTAGGGAAGCCCTCTCGGACGAAAAACCTCAGAGCCCAGCTCACACAAAAGGTAGAAAAATGAATTGGCAGACGACGATTTCCAGGTGAAGCTGGAGAGGCGGTAAAAGAGAAGAGGGGCCCAAGGGGAGGAAGGTACTGTTTGCAAGAAAAGGGGAAAGAACTGGGAGATGGTGTCCTTCCCTCATGCCTGCCAGGTCGGCAGCTCAGAGCTGCCTAGTCCTTAAAGAAGAGTGTTCTGGACGGAGCTAGGAGAAACTGAAATCCTCAGTGAAAGAGGTCATTGTAAATGCAGGGCTCTTAGAGTCCCGGAACCCAAGGAAGAAAAAGCTTACTGGTTATTATCACTGGAAGAAAAAGGCCCTGTGGAAGCCACCTCCTTGTCCCTTTTTCCTTCGTGAATGTGGGTCAGCAAACCATATTTTTAAACATAGAGATTACACACACCCATGCACACGTATGCAGGAAAAAGTTCTGAGGGATATCCATTAAAATTCTTATGACACTTCTGTCTCAGTGGAAAATTGATGACTTTTACTTAAATTGTTTGATTTAAAAAAATAACGGCCACGTTTAGCTTGCACAGGTACTACACAAGGAAAAAAGTTCCAGGGTGAAGAAATAACAGTAGAGAAATGGAAAATTTCGTTTTCCTAAAGACAGAAAACCATAGGAGAGCACAGTATTTCTTAAGTTACGTGTCATGGGCCACACAGCTCATAATCACAAAAAGAATACGTTAAAATGCTGATTCCTGGGCTTGGCACCGGTTTTACCGAGTCAGACTCTTTAGGAATGGGACATCGTAGCCTGCAGTTTAAAAAGCCCCTCAGGAAACTCCTACACTGATTGCAGGGGTTTTGAGAACAGCTGGTTGACAAGGATGAGGCGCAGTCTATAAGGAAGGTTCGGAACTGGCAGGTGACCTTTCTTTGCCATCCATGAATGTGCCCCAGACAACAAGAGGGCAATGGACAGAGATCAGTGTAATACACTCTCAACCTCCATTTAGTGGTTTACCGTACGTGTTTTTTTTCACCTTTTAAAATATCTATTTTTTGGCCACGCCTGAGGTAGGCGGAAGTCCCTGGGCCAGGGATCGAACTTACAGCACAGCAGTGACAGTGCCGAATCTTTAAGTGCTAGGCCAGCAGAGCATGCATGGCCCAATTTCTACATACATTAAAAAAAGAAGTACCTGCAATCTGAAGTTGGAGGTGGTGGTGGCAGGGAGAGGAGCCCATGGGAATGACGAACTGCCAGTCTTGTACCATGCCAACACAGACACCCTTGCTGAGGGCGGTGGGCGCGAAACCACACATGCGTCTCGGAAAACGGCAAATTTCCTTTGGGACATGCATGTGGTCCTCACTCTTGACCCGTTTCCGAGGTCAGCTTGGAGTCGAGAGCGGGGCAATAACACGAGGCCAGACGGCCTCTCTCAGGAGGTGGTAAGCCATCCGCAGGGCTCTAGGACCATGTCAGAAACGAATCGCCCCCCAACCAGGTTTTCTAGAGCAGACAAGGCTGCCTGTGCTGGAAAGTTGGCTTCCAGTACTGAGAGACCGTAATTTGAGGTCACCTAATTTTTCATTTATTCTGTCATGTCATATTTGATCCATCCTTGTATGTCACCCTAAATTCTTTTGAGACAGAGTGGAGTAAAAATATTCTTGTTCCACAATCCTGTTTGGCAGATCGATATCAACCTAGTTTCTAAATATAAACATGTGAAGCGAATGCTGCTTCTGTGCTTCTGGGTGAGAAGGTATTTTTCTTTTTTTCCTTTTTTGCAGTGGAGGAGCTTGGGCTGGGTGTGCACCTCACCGGTGATTCTTCACGGAGGTGATGGGGTTTACTTAATGGAGCCCATTAGACTATCTTCTCGTAATTATCTCAGGGGCCAATCCGTCTGCGTAATGGGCTCTGCAGAAATCAAACCTTCACGTTCTTACAAAGGAAAATGTTGTGTACGTGTCAGAAGAACACCGTTTTGAAGAATTACTGGTGAGCCGTCTTCACAGCAGCCAGCGGGCTGGGGAGGGGGGGTGAGGGGCTTTGTTGTGACACAGCAGGAAATTGCCAGATTTGGGACTTTATTGCTCCAAAGGGTATTTCTTTTTTCGTGTGGGCGTTTTAATAAATCTCAAGCACGCGTGACGCCAGTGGCACGAGGGACTCCAGGCCATCTGGTGAGGCTGGGCAGCCTGCGGCCTGCCTGCTTGCTGGGGGAGGATACCCAAATCTTAAGGTGGGAGACGCTGCCAGAACTCCGCCCAGCTTTGGGTGCAACTAATGACCGGCTCTGCTGTCTCGCTGGACTGGGCTGGCCCCGTGTCCTGGTCCCTCTACGAGGACTATGAAGGCCCTGACGCTAATAACATGCACTGCAATTTTTCAGCCAGTGCTGCTTGAAGATACTCAAACCATATAACACTATTCCAGTTGCTTCATTCCCTTCTTGGCAAATTTTAAGGTCGTCCAGTGAGGGTAAGTCATAATGAAGAGAGAATCACGAGAAGCTAAGACTTAAATAATGATCAAAACATACTAATACATAATGGTAATTGTTATGGGTTGGATGGTGTCCCCCTAAAATTCATATGCAGTCCTGACTCCCAGTATCTCAGACTGTGACTTTGGCAACAGGGCCACCGCAGACGTAAAGAGTTAAGATGAGGTTACAGGGTGGGCCTTAGTCCAGTAGGACTGGTGTCCTCAGTAAAAGGAGAAAATGGGACACAGAGACAGGCACACGGGGAGAAGGTCACAGAACTTGATAGCAGAGATCAGGCTGATCCACCCACAAGTCCAAGGACCCAAGGATCGCCAGAGAACCAGCAGGGTCTGGGGAAGAGGTGTGGCACAGATTCTCGGTCACAGCCTCAGAAAGCATCAACCCCATCGACACCCTGATCCCAGACTTGCAGCCTCCGGACCCGGAGACCACCTATTTCTGCTGCTGAAACTCACAGAGAAACGCACGAACCAGGTTCTGGGCTCGGCGTGTTGGTGATATCATCTTTTAATCCTCTCTAACAACAGTCGCACGGTCTGAAGATTGGAGCGAATGATTAATTGGCAGGAAACGAATGATTGGGTGGGTGGGAGAGAGCTTTGTTTTTCTTCTTCTTCTTCTTCTTCCCTTTTTTTTCCCCTTACCAGCAGCAGTTTATCCTAATAGGGTTTCCAATGTAGGCTGGACTAAAAGGACTTGGGACATCAGCTAGGACGTACATGTTCTGTGAACATAAGACTTGGCCACAAAGTTTTAAGCCATCCTGTGAGGCTCCTAGAAGGCATCCTCTTGAGGCTAGGATAACATTGTGGTACAGGTGAGATGCCCTTTTTGAGAGAACGAAAACGTGAGATAGCCCCTCTCTGCCTGTTGAGAGGGGACTGGCGTCAATGCTAGCACAGTGCCTGTGATGGCGCTTCTACTAGACTCCGTGCCTCCCTGCCCAAGTCCCATCCAAGGCAAATCTCTCAGGCATTAAGGCTCTATAGTGCTTTCAAGTTTCTTTTTTTTCCTTTTCGGCTTCTGTTTAAAAGTTATTTCACTTCTTCTCCCTGATTGATTGATTTTCCTCAAGCTTCCTTCCAAGAGGCCCTTTGTAGTACAAGGGAGAAAACAGGCACCAAACTATAAAGCCCAAAGGAGCCAGAACCATACGCCAAGTCGTAAACTAAAACGCTCCCCAAATGTGGTCACGAAATCATTAAGCAAATATCGCTGTCAATCAATCTACCTCCCTATCGGGTGGTCCCCAGCAGGGATTACCAAGATTAGGGCAGGACCTGTGACGTGCAGAAGTGGGCCTGACCGATCTTATTGATTCTCCCCCACTGGGACGGAATCGCAGGTTAGCAGGCAGAAATCAATTCCGCTGCATTAAGCCAAGCCAAGTGTAGATTTATTCATCCCATGCTTGCTTGGAAACGTCTTTATAAAAATGGCAAACAATTACAAAAAAAAATGTATGTGCAGTTATACATGCCCATTTAAAAATAAATACGTATTTACATAAATAGATACCTGCTCCTTTTTATAATATTTAAAAGTCGGAAACAAAGCGGTATGGAACATAAGGCTGTTCCTACATTTTCTCCCGTCTCCAACTTTGG
This sequence comes from Catagonus wagneri, assembly GCA_004024745.2. Classification (NCBI taxonomy): domain Eukaryota; kingdom Metazoa; phylum Chordata; class Mammalia; order Artiodactyla; family Tayassuidae; genus Catagonus; species Catagonus wagneri. The sequence goes on from PVHT021183659.1 coordinate 4,412,459, forward strand.
TTCTTTCTTTTACATAAAAGAAGTTATTTGTGTTGAGATGTCATCAGCTTGGCTCCCCGAGCCGCACCCCAGATTTCGGGATGGGATGGCAGAGCTGGCACAGATATGCCGCAGCCAAAGAGGCACTGGGAGCCATTTGCTCTTGAGGAAACCATCGTTTTTGGCTCCGCAGATGAAAGGAACCTGGCCCCCGGGCACCACAAGGAACACAGAATTCATTCTCTGTCCTCCTCCAGTGAGAACGCACAGCCTGGGACTGAAGGGGGCTTTCAGGCTGAACAATGGGTGGAAAACGCTGCCCTCGCAGCAGTGAGAGCTGTGAAATTCCACTCCCACCCTCACACGCGTCACCAGGGAACCGTGCTGTAGGCTCCATCAGTCCCGGGACACTAGCCAGGCCAACGTTTGTACTCAGGGGCTCAGCCTTCACCTAAAAAATCATCAGGAGAGCCAAAGAGGACTTCCTTCTCCTTCCGCATCTCTAAGAAACAAAGAACAGCACATTTGACTGGAAAAGCTTGTTTGGGATTCTGGCTGAGAACAGCTTAGAGCTGTTTCTTCCCTTAGGCAGGCTGCCTGTCCGCTTCCGTGCCTGTGCCTGAGAATCTGCCCTCTGCCTCCAGGGCCATGCAGAGCCACTCAGGCCCTTTAAATGCACCGCGGTGCCCCTGGTGAGTGGCTGGCAAACCAACAAAAGCACCTTCATCAACACACATGGTCAGCACCTCGGAGATTAGGCAAAGAGACCGTGGGTCAAGTTTATACTCAGTTGAGGATATGAAGTGCCCATTTCCAAGTCAGCAGGGGAATAAATCCATGCGCCAAAGCCCTTCGGTTTTTCCCAAAACGGGACTCTGCGGCCACAGGCGACGTTTGTGTCTTTACGGCAGTGTCACTTGCTCACTGATCCCCCCCGCAACTCTAAAATACACCTCGCAGGAGAGGGGGATAGAGAAAGAAAGAGCGAGGGGGAGGGGAGGGGGGGGTGACGGGCAGAGAGTCCGCAGCCCTGGGTTCCTGCCCTAGCCCCGCCGCGCACGTTCACCTGCCCTTGAACAAGCGACCAGCCTCACCCAGACCACAGCTGCCTCAACTCTAAAATGAGATGGAGGCTTTCAATGAAGAGTCCAAGGTTTTAAGGTTTTGTACGTATAAAAATGGGGTCGTAAAGACCTGATCCACAGCACTATATTATGGAACACCAAACAGGAAAATAAATAGAATAGCGTTTTACAAGCTGTTGGGCAGTTCCTAGGGCCCTAGAATTTGATCACTAGATTTCTCTCAACTTTGGTTTCCCCGCCCCACTGCCAGCTTTCTGCACGAAGGGGACACGAGACACAGGAAGCGCCAGTAGGCTGAAGCCATAAACTGTTCCAGAAATGTAAGCAATTATTATTTAGAGAACTCGTTTTGACTTTTGGCATGACAACACACACGCTGTCAGTTCTTGGCTCAAGGACAGATTTTAATTGGCCTGGCTAGGAAAACCTTCTAGAACCATTACGTGCTACACCTGTGATGGCCGCGCAGCATGTTAATCAAGACGCTTAGGCGGGGGACCCCGAGAATGGCTTTCCGCCGCCGTGCATCGCGCTCACTCCATGAGAGAAGTGAACAGCTGCTTTACGGTCTCTCCTATTACCTGGCTTTCTTGGAAAGAGACCCCGACCAGAGCCACCTCGACTCAGCGCCATCTATCACTGGGGCCTAGAAGGACACGACATCTGGGAAGAAACATTAACTTTGACTCTGAAATGGCTTTGGGGCTGGGAGTAAACAAAACACCAAAACTGTCACACGTGGCACTCGCGGGATCAAACAGCCCCCGGGTGACAAACCAGAATCAGGGCCAAGAAAGTTGTTCTCTTTTCAGGGATGTATTTGAGAAAAAACAACAACAAAAAAGGAATTGGGGGAAGAGCAGATGGATTCAGCGCCCAAGCGTGTACTCTCTTGGTCTGCAAAAGGGAGAGGGGGCATGAAGCTTCTGGGCCAGTCCGACTCTGCGCTGCAGCTTCTCACTGACGTTACAAAGGCTTTGGCAATTTCCCTCCTTCCTCTCATCTCCTGATATGCTCACCTCTTCTAAGAAGCATGAGAAATACATCTTGTTGTTGGGCTTTCTTTTCAGCCGTGGACAAAGTCGCCGGGGTTGGTAATTAGTTGATTTAAAAGGTGGCAAACAGAGAGGTTTTCTATCTGTTGGATGTAATGTCCTGAGCTTGAGTACCCTTGTCTTATTAGATCTTGTGAGATGAAGGTGCTGTGCAGACATTTAAACTCCCATTGTGCAGACCTGGAAACTGAGGCTCGGGAAGGCCAAACTAGACCTGGCACTGCTGAGGCTGTGGTGTAGGCCGCTGCCTGCAGCTCCGATCCACCCCCTAGCCTGGGAACCTCCATACACCTCGAGTGCAGCTCTAAACAAAACAAAAAAAAAAAACGAAACAGCAATAATAACAACAAAAAAGGAGGCTGAACTAATGTGTTTGCACGGTAGAATGTGGACTCAAATTCACTTTTTTTGACCTCAAGGCTTTTCTGGAACACCCTGGTGTCTGTCATTTGTGGAAGAACCATCCCCCTCCCCTTTTTTGCCATGTCCATGGTATGCAGAAGTTCCAGGGCTAAGGATCGAACCCACATCACAGCAGTGACAACACTGGACCATTAACCCACTGAGCCATCAGGGAACTGCTGTGCTAAGAATTCAGAAGGGAAGTTACCCAGGTATGACAGCGTGGGATCCGGGGATCCAACCAGGTAAGCACAGGGAGAGCGGCACCAAGCTGAGAACCATAGGAGAAATCACTGCAGGTCTCAGGGATCGCCAGGCAAGGCGCATGCTATGACCACAGATCTCCTTTCTCGTGAGAAGAAACACATTTCGGCAGAAGCTTATCTAGTCTAGCCTTCTCATGCACTGGGGCTCAGCCGGGTTAGGGACTCAGATGAAGATGTCCAGCTGGTTCACGACAAAACGAGGGTTCACCCTTTTCCAGGACGCGTCTGCAAAATGGAAATGCCACGTACTTCAGCAGGACACTTGTGAGCATGACAGGTACTGATGCTCATGAAGCATTTAACACAATGCCTGGTACACGAGAAGTGCTGAACACCTGGTAATAATTACCATTAGATTTCAAATTCTTGAGGGGATTAACCGCATTAATACTCTTCTCACACATATATACGGAACAGCACAGTACCTTGCACATAGTAGGAGCTCAATTAATAGAAAGTTGACACAATGACTGAATGATGGCACATTATTTTGCACCTGGCCAACCATTCCCACTGGTGACAGGCACAATAAATAAAGAGAACTAAATCAGGCCGAACCCTTTTGGGTGGTTCAGGTGTCAAAGGATGGGTAGCTCCTGTTAATTATCAGTATTATTAAATAATGATCAGAGTTGGTAGCTGCTATTAATGATTCTTGCCAGCCAGGGACACTGGTCAGTTTGAACGGAAAGAACTCAAGTGTGGTCAATGATTTTGAAGTAAGGCTCAGCATCCTGGCTCAGCGGAAATGAATCTGACTAGCATCCATGAGGACGTAAGGTTCGAGCCCTGGCCTTGCTCAGTGGGTTAAGGTTCTGGTGTTGCTGTGAGCTGTGCTGTAGGTGGCAGATGTGGCTCTGATCTGACATTGCCGTGACTGTGGCCTAGGCCAGCAGTTATAGCTCCAATTAGACCCACAGCCTGGGAACCTCCACATGCCACAGGCGCAGCCTTAAAAACAAAAGAGACAAAAAAAAAAAATCAAAATAAAGTAAGAGTAGGGTGGGAGGGATTTCTATGCATCACTAACTTGCAACAGGAAGGCGCAGCCAGAGTCCAGGAATAGTTGCTACTCAAATGGCATTTCCTTTGCACTGAAATCCACACGCTGGATTGGTGCATGTGATTTTTCAGCTGCTGAGATAATACAGAGAACAGTTTTGAAGGAACAGTAATCAACCTACCTCTCCAGGGGCACCTTGTACCTGAGAAGCTCTGAGTACTTTGTAAACGAAAGCTAAGCCTCTCTGTCTCCCGAGGTGTGAACTCCTGGATTCTTGCTTCTATCAAGCAAAGAAGCTATGACCATGAGCAGAGTGGGTGTCAAAAGGAGTAACTCTCAGGTACCTGATAACCTAGACTGAAAAGGGCCACAACGATCTCCAAGTCCCGTGAGATATTTTACCTAACGACGTTCTATTCCAGGTCTCCCTGAGTGTCAGATGAGGGAATGAATGAATGGTTGAAAATGAGACTAGACGTTCTGGAGGGCAGTTTGACAATAACTGTTATAATAAGACCCTTCAACTAAGCAATTTCTCTTTAAGGCATTTTTACTAGATAACTCCTGATACACATACTAAAGAGGTATATATAAGCACCCCCATTGCTGTGTTATGGATGAAAATCTGAGATCAATATCAAGGTGTATCTAGCAAGAGGAGAATGATTAAATAAAGACTGGAATAGTATGCAGCACTTAAAAGAATAAGCCGGTACAAACAGTAAGATAGCACATAGAATAATATGTCCATCATAAAACAGGTTGAGTGGCAAAAGCAAACTACAGAATCCTATGTGCAGTAGCCGTATGTGGTGGCTTTAAAAATGTGTCCAAAAATTCTTTGATTCTCTTCATTTGGCAAGTTGTCACTTAGCAAATGGAGCTTGACTAGCTTCCTCTGGAAGGTGGGCCAGACTCAGCAATTCATTTCTAATGGATACTATACGGTGGAAATGACAACATGTTTTCCAAGACTAGATCATAAGAAGGCACTGTGGCTTCCTCGTTGATCTCTTTTGATCTCTCGTTCTCTTATTACTTGCTCTAGAGGAAGCTGGCTGCCATGTTGTAAGAACACCCAAGGACCTTCATGCAAAAGCCCAGGAGGCAGAGTTCTGCCATCAGCCAGCGAGGAACTGAGTCCTCAAGCCTCAACCACGAGTGAGCCATCATCAGCGAAGATCACCCTCCAGCTCAGCCTTTAGATGAAGAAGTCCTGGCTGACACCCTGACTCTAAATTCATGAGACCACAGCCAGCCGCCCCTTACCCTTGCCTCAGAATAGTCATCCATGGATTCCTCAACCTTAGAATTGTAAACCTTTTAGATATTAAAGGTATGTTATTTCAAACCACTAAGTTTTGTGACAGCAGTCAATAACTAGTATGGTGTTTAAATAAATACACATTTAAAACTGAATAAGTACATATAGAGACAAATGCATAGAGAAAGGTCTGGAAGAAGATGCACCGAAGTGACACTGGTGGTTACCCCTGAAGCGTGGGATGGGGAGAGTGGAGGAGAAATTAGCTTTACAGTTTCTGCCAGGTTTTTTTTTTTTTTGGTACGTGCCTCTAAGTATGTATTATGGGCAAAATTTTTAAAAATAGCAAAAGGAAGGAAATGTCAATTAAAATTCCACTGCTTTGCAATTTCAATGTAAGCCAGACAAGATTGAAGATTACCTTTGATCATCTCCAAGAAATAAGGTTGCTTAGCAAATTTGTTTAGTAATAAACAAGGTGATTAGTGGAGCTCTCCAACCCTACTGAAGAAAACCAACTCCTGTCAGTTACTCTTAAAAAAATCATCTCAGCCTATGTCATATACAATAACTGATTATTTTTATCTATGTTTCTTATCTATTGACGAAGCAGGTCAAAGAGACCTTTATTTGGACAACATTGCTTGGCAATATTTTTACTCCCCAAGAGTAGCCAGATTCTTTTGAAAGCAACAAAGTCACTTCCATTGAAAAATCCAAGTTATATATTAATGCACACTGGTCTTATCAAGTAGTTTAAAATTAAAGAGGTTATGTCGTCAGGCTAAGGCGATGGAAAAGGTAATTTTTTTAAAAGTAACTCTGTGTTGGATTTCTTTTAGGCTTGTGCTAATTTGTTTTTCAACTTTGAGCCTGGGGTTCTGTATCGTTTAATGGAAGTTCTGTGGCAAAGACCCTGATCCCCATCTGTGTCTACACTGGCTGCAGGCACCAAAGTTTCATGCATTTTCAGTGGAATTGGGTCCAGAGCTTAGCGCAAAAATGCCTTCTGGGTGACTGACCAGAAATTCAATCACAGCACATCCATTTCGAAACTCCCTTTCATGTGTCATTTAGAAGCAGCCTGCATACTTCAATTTGCATATTTCTGACCCTGGATTTTGGAAACACAGGAGAAGAATGAATTTCTGTTTAGCTTTCAGGATGACGGGAGGGAATAAACCAGAGGCATTTCCTCTCCTTGACTGCAGGGCGGATGTAGTGCTTCTGAAAGATTCTGAACCAGCAGTCCTGTAACAGAAGCCACGGGTCCCACAGAGCTCGGAAATAAGAATAACTAACATTTACAGAGCGTTTTACACTCAACAAAGTGCGTTAGCATTCACTGCCTCATTTAACGGGCAGAGGCTCTTAATTATGCTTTCTGATGAGGGGACCCTGATTCTCTCAATCCCAGCATCTGCAGAGATGACTCTGGTTTTCCCTAAAGAAACAATGTTGCCCGCTCTAGCCTCCCCAGGCTGGGAAAGAGCACATGGTAGCAGGTGTGAGATGGAGTAATTTTCCCACGCTAGTGCATGTTTCAAGTTCCTTTGCAGGAGCTCAAACCTAGACGTGACTCTTTGCTACAGGAAGACAGGAAGGTGGAAGGTAACTGCGGGGATCCGGAGCCTGGATGCCTGGGCTTGAATCCAGGCTCTGTCGTTTTGTAGCCACACGGTCTCAAGCCAATTGTTTATTGGTTAAATATTTAAAATCACTTAACTTCTCAGTTTCCTCGTCTGAAAAATGGGGCTAGTAAAAATCGCACCAACCACACAGGGTTTTCGAGAGAGATAAATGGGGGAACTCTTGCAGAATGCTAGAAGAGTGTCTGCCGTGTCGACAACACTCGGTAACCAGTGCTACTGTTGCTGCTGCGGGCAGTGAATGCACTTAAGGTTGGATGGGTCACAAGCCGCGTCCATCAGACTTTCATTCGAGGTATGACCAAGCAGCTGTCTGCTGGGCACAGTGCCCAGCCTTGAGGAGGTATGAGCCGATCCTCTCAGGAGGCTGGCATTCTGGGCGGGGGAGTCAGACCCAAACGAAATGAAAAGTGAACGAACTGGGAGGCGGGTGACAAATAGGGAGATGAGCTCAAGGATGAGTGAGTACAGGTATTCTTTTTTTTTGTTTTTGCCTTATCTAGGGCCGCACCCGCGGCATATGGAGGTTCCCAGGCTAGGGGTCTAACAGGAGCTGTAGCCGCCGGTCTGCGCCACAGCCACAGCCACGCGGGATCCGAGCCGCGTCTGCAACCTACACCACCGCTCACGGCAACGCCGGATCCTTAACCCACTGAGCAAGGCCAGGGGATCGAACCTGCACCCTGATAGTTCCTAGTCGGATTCGTTAACCACTGAACCACGACGGGAACTCCCAGGTATTCTTGTGATTTGAGGATGTGGAAAGCCAGCCTTCCCAGACACTTGGGGAAGAACGATCTCTGTGGAGAGAACAGATGAGCAAGACTGCGAAGGAGGCAGGAGCTCGGCAAGTTCAAGGAGCTAACGGGCAATGCGAGAGAGGGTGTCGGGTGTGTTCCGGCCACAGCGAAGTGCTGTGGTTTTTGTCCCTCATGGAAAAGGAGGTCGTGGAAGGGTTTGAGGCAGCGAGGTAACCCGTTTCATAGGAAGTATTTCAATGTAGGGCATTTAGTGCCAGTTTAACATATATAACTGGACCATAGATAAGTATCTATTACACACACATATACATATGTTGAAGACAGTCCTGGCTGTCGTGTGGGGAGAGGGCTGTAGACTGGGTGACTAGACCAGGAACACAGCAGCTGAAGAGACACGCGCCAGCAGAGAAGTACAAAGGGACAGTGGCGTTTGGCGGCAGGACGTGGGAACCAGGAAAGGGACCACCTGGGGTGACCTCGAGGAGGACTTTGCTTTTAGACATGCAGGCGTGTCTGGAAAATACAGATGGCTTCCCTAATTGTCGTATGCCTTGCATAGGGACGTTATGGGTCTTCTCCTGCAGTGTCCCCAATTTACCATATGGCTCTTGGAAACTGGCAAACAGGTGTGACAGGGGGAGGGGAATGCTGGTGTGTCTCTCGAATCCCAGATTACAGTGGCATTTAGACCGCCCGCTGGAACGCAACAGCAAGAACGTTCCTGACTGGACCTGCGCCCAAGTGGAACTCAGTGCCTTGGCCTGGCCTTGAACTCAGTGCCTTGACCTCAGTGCCTTCTGGAGGCCAAGGAAACCTACAGAGCCCAGCTTTCACTTTCCACAAGGCACTGAGATTAAAGGAACCCTTCCACGTCCTGAACTGAAGCTGAGTGAACACAAGCAGACGGAGGTCCAAATGCAAATGACCCAGGAAGGACATGAGCGCCCAGCGAGAGCTGCACAGACCTGCCCAAACACAGCCTCGCACGGTGACACTGTTCCTGGGTGCGTTTTGCCCGTGTCACTGCTCTGTTTTCACGCTCTTCCTGCCTGGGGGCTCACCCCCATATCTCGGTGCGCACATCTGTACCGTCAGCATTCTCTGGAGTCGCTCAGACAAGCATTCTCTTTGGGTTAGAGGTTTACAGCGGTCATGTGATTGAAATACCAAATGACCGCCCCAAAGGTTCAACCTGCAGCAGCAAAGGAACATGCAAACTGACTTTGGAGGAGCTGGGTTCGAATCTTGGCTTTGCCATCAACCAGCTTTGTGATTCTTTGCAAGAACGCCTATCCCTTGAACTTCAGTTTCCTCTGGGTTGAAAGTTGCCAACATCTACCACAAAGATTGGTCACCAGGATTAACTCTCGTGTGTGTCAAGGTATTTTTTTTTTTTTTCTATCAAATTCATGAAATACAAGTGCGACATGACTGCCATCACCATCAAATAATACCAAGTGTTTACACGGTATTTCACAATGTTTAACTATCTTCATTGCTGCCCTTAATTAGCCAGTGAATGAGGTCTGCACTAAGTTGGCTCCGTGAGAGGCAAAAAAAATCTTGTCTGATTTTTGCTCCCCTTGTGCTCCTCCCAGAAAGTTCTAGCACCACATAGGCACTCAATACACACATACTGAATGGAAGAAGGGAGAATGAACAAAAGCACCCTAGGGAAGGGTTGGACACTCCTTTGTGGAAGACAGAGACTGTCATCCTCATTTCCACTCCATCTTCTGGGCAACAGGAAGGTTAAGCTGTGCCACCAACTAAAATTTCACAGTGAAATTTACGGTGGAACAGCACCTACTCCTGCCTCTGCAGCACCCTAACTTAGTTCACTTCCGGTCCCCACTTTCTCCTTCTTGGATTGCTTTTTTGCCAACGGCGTGGAAGCCCAGGGCTTTCTTATTGCAGTCTTTCGGTTCCCTTCCTTAAGCCATCTGCTCCTTTATGTCCACACTTATTGCTTTTATTTGAAAACTTTTAATTAGAAGCTTCCAGGCAGCGGTGGAGTTAAGTTTAGAAGCCTGCAGCTTGTCTCATCCTTAGCGGCTGCAGTCAGGCAATAAGGCTGGTGATTTAAATTCATTATCATCTCCATGTTGATGTCATTTTCTTTTCCCTTGCTATTTCATTGTTCCAGGAACTTACATAAGGCTTAAGAGCCACCAGACTAACACTCCTTCTGAGAAATGACCTTTCAGGGATTTTTTTTTTTCTTATGGGATCAGATACTGTAAAGCTATGATAATAATAGACTTCTCTCTTCCACTTCACCTTTTACCCAAAGATTACCGAAAGCTTTACAAACATTAATTAAGCCAATCTCATTACACTCCAGGAGAAAGGAATAATCCACTGCAGAAAACTAAAACTGACTTTAAAGGCACCTTAGCCATGTTTTCAGAGTCGGCCAGTAAACGACGGAATTATATCTCTTCTGTTCTATCAAAGAATGACCTCTGCCTTTGCTCCACCTTCCGCGTGGACTTGAAAAATTCCTCCTCACTCCACAACTCTACTCTGGTGTCACCCACTCCAGGAAGCCCCCCTTACTTCACCTTCCAGGACCAGTTAGGCACCTCCTACCTCCTTTCTGGTCCCGACTGCCTCTGCAGATAGTTTCATGCAACTTGACCTAGTGTCCACGAGGATGTGGGTTTGATCCCTGGCCTCGCTCAGTGGGTTAAGAATCCAGCACTGACACAAGCTGTGGCTGTGGCAGCAGCTGCAGCTCCAATTCGACCCCTAGCCCAGGAACTTCCATATGCCATGAGTGCAACTGTAAAAAGAGGGGGGAAAAAGAAAGAAGTTTTGCCATTTGTATACTTGTTTATCTCTCTTCCTGGACTTCATTTTACTAAAGATATGCAACTCATTTTTCTCACCAGGAACATTGCAATTAATGCAAAATTAATTATTTTGGTGCCTCCCCCCCAATTTATCCCATAGTCCGGTACATAGCAGATATTCCTGTGTGTTGAACAGAATTGGACTGTTTTTAAGAGACTTTATTTTTTGGAGCAGTTCGGTAACAGCTTTGGGGTCACAGAGAAATTGAGCAGAAGGTACAGAGATTTCCCATATTTCTCCTGCTCCGCCACCCCCTTCTCCATTATCAACATCCCTCGCCAGGGCGGGACATCTGTTACAGTGGGTGAACCCGCAGTGGTGCGTCATTGTCAGCCACTGTCAGAGTTCAGAGCTTACAGGAGGTTTCCCTCGGTAGTGGGCACTCTGTGGGCATGGACAAATGCGTGATGACGTCTTCTCTGTACCATCAGACAGAGAAGTTGCACTGCCCTGAAAATGCTCTGTACTCTGAAGGCTTCTTTTATCAGTCACCAGAGCACACTTTCTATGGTATGCTCAGAAAGTCCACAGCTTATAATTTAGCACCAAAGTGATCAAAGGAAACCAAACCAAACCAAACCAACCTGTTCTCATTTCTCCGCAAAGCACACACTGAAGGTCTTATGGTTCATAGTGGTCTAGATCGCAGTGAATGGAACAGCTTTTCTAGTCTGTTCGCCCTGTGAATGCTCCAAGCTCCTAAAAGATGTCATGCCACACACAGAGCCTGGACCAGCAGCTCCCATCCCGCTTTGCACAGCAACACGCATGGATGAAATGTCCGTTTGGGATGCTCTGATTAATGACCCATTTCTCCTTTCTTTTCTTTTTCACTTGAGAGAGAGGGCAGAGAGAGTGAGAGTATCATAATTATCTTGAATCCACCCTAATTTATATAAAAAAGCCAAACATTTGTCAGCTCTGTGCTTTAGCTGTTGCTCGGAGTTAATTATTGTGAGAAGTCTAACAATTAATGTGACATACCAAGAGTGTGTAACAGCAGCATACTTGCACCTGGCTGGCCTGCACTGTGACTCTGAAGGCAGTGAGGGCGGCCAGCGTTCTTAGATAACTTTGGGTAACAGAAAAGATATATTTTTTTTTTTTTTGCAGCAGACAATTCTTTCCTATTTTATGTACAGAAAAAAATTAAATGAGATAATTGCACACAATGAATTTAGCACAGCACAGAATGCACAGCAAACGCCCAAGGAATTCAGCTATTCTGTAATAACAACATTAATAATTACTATTTATTGAGTGCTTATTAAGTGCCAGGAACTATGCCAGCATGTACCCTCTTGATATTCCCAACAACCCTACAAGGTATCATTCCAATCCTATTTTGCAGATAAAGTACATGGAATTTAGGTCATTTTTCACTGGGTCTCACAGCTACTCATAGCTGGTAAACAGATAATTGGGTCCAGCGGCCTTCAGAGTCCACTGAGTTATCCTCTCTCTTTTGGAGCAAACAGGTGGCATTTCTTAAGTGCCCACGTGCCCCACAGTGTGCTGGGTGGCTGCTCTGTAGATGAAATGAACTCTCTGCCCTCTGGTAACTTCGGCGGAGCTGGAAAGGACAGGCAAGGTAACCAAGTGGAAGATGATAGTCTACAATGAATCACCTTTCAAGTTTTTAATCTAAATACGCTCGGGGGAAGTTCCCACTGTGGTTCAGGGGTAATGATCCCTGGCCTTGCTCAGTGGGTTAAGGATCCGACATTGCTGTGAGCTGTGGTGTAGGTCGCAGACGTGGCTCGGATCTGGCGTTGCTGTGGCTGTGGTTTAGGCCGGAAGCTGCAGCTCCGATTCAACCCCTAGCCTGGGACCTTCCATATGTGGCGAGTGCAGCCATAAAAAGACAAAACAAACAAATGAAACACACACACACACACACAAACCTGCTCTGGGTTTAAAAAAGGAAGAGCCCAAGGCACTGCAGGGGTCAGGAAAGACCTTAGAACTTAAGCTGCATCTGGATCTACAAATACAGTCTGTATTACCTTGCTGTAATTTTGTGTTGGGGGATGTACCAGGGTAGGGGGGTGGCTTCCTAAACTTTGCTTCTCCCCACCCTTGACACACACACTTGAAGAAATACTGTTGAAGCCTGCCATGGACACTGACAGAAATAAGCAGAGGGTGTATTCTGAGTCTGGGCTCTGCAGTCAGATCATCTAAGTTCAAATTTGGACCGTGTCCAGTCTCTGTCTGAACCTCCATTTTCCCATCCGTAAAATGTGAAATAATGATTCAGTAATGAGAAACCCTATGTAAAGCTCCTAGCTGTGGTGTGGAGTGAATGTTCAATGTGTGACAGCTAATATGTGCAGTATTTCCCCAGCTTGATGAGGGAGCTAAACCTGGGAATCACTGATATAAGATACCTGTCGGATAGCAAACTGCTCTTTGCAAGGACCTGTGGCATGGAAAGGGTGGAGGAGAAGCTGACAAGCATTACATTTTCAATTGTTCTTGGGACTTACACCTTCTAATCTAAAGGCATCATAGGCTGATGGCTCTTTTTAAACAGCCCTGAGTCCAAATGGCCACTTAAACATAATGGAATGATATGATTTCATTCAACATGCTCTTGGGACTGGTAAAATTCCTTGAAAGGATAAAATGTTTAAGAGAAAAATTAAACGTTGGCTAAAACACAAGAACATTTTATGGCAAGACACTGAATAATCTTTCATATGAGAGATTTGAAGGAGAGATGGTAAGATTGAAAAATGTGGGCTCAAGAGTATGACTCTTCCTGAATTCACTCAAACATTTCCTGGATGCTTCACTTTCGCCATCTACCAAGTGAAGACAATAACAGTACCAACGGCTCTATATAAAGAGTTGTGAGGATTAAATAACATCATAAATACAAAGCATTTAGCCTGGTGCCAGGCACAAAGGACTCAACAAACATTCAGTATTCTTGTTATTCCAGGTGCCAGGTTAAGATTCTGGGCTACAGAAGTGAATAAAATACCTGAGTTCTCATAACAGTTTTTAGCAGTTGTTTCTTAGATGTTTGCAGACTCATTTTGGACAGAGTCCTGGTCTAATCCATGCTATTCCTCTGAACCTATCCAGAGTCAGGCAGAGAACAGAAGCACGGTATGTGCTTAATAGCTGTGACTTGAATGAATGATGGTTGCATGAGACCTAATCCTTGTGTTTAAGAGAGATGCATGGATAAGAAATTACAATGCAGTGGAATTACTGTGGTCAAGGGGCTCTGGGTTCACAGGAGACCTGGGTGACTAGCGTCCTGGAGGCAAACTGGGTCAAGTTCAGGTCTGCCCTGTCTCAGGCCGGCAGGTACGAAGTCACACAGGTAGAACATACCAGCACCTGACTGTAGTCACTTAAAGTCCTTGAGCTGAGCCTCTGTCATTTGGCTAATGTTCCCACAGATCAGAGCTGAGACCTGTGACCCTCCTGCCCCAGGAACAGGTCTGTGAGCCTGTTTTGTTAGATTTCTGCCCCAAGCACTTGGCCATAACAAAGTGGAGAGGGGAGAAATCAATACGACCTGAACTGAATGCACACGTAAAACAACAGCCTTCAACTCAGCAATCACACCCTGTCACCAATATCCAAAGTGCTTTCCCTCCGTGATCTGCTCAGAGTCGAGTAAGCAAACACGAAGGAGGAAATGGAAACGGCTCTAGGGCATGGGAGGGAAAGGTGCTGTTACAAACGGGGGCACGCACCGAGAAGGCAACGGATTCCCAGGGCGGAGGAGCGGAAAGAACTGGCCTGTGTGAACGCCAGCTGTGGCTCCTTAGGAATTTTCTCACCCTCTTTGAGCCTCAGTCATCTCATCTGGAAAGCCTAAGAACTAGGAGTGGTAAGATTGTTTTGGCAATTCAGTGAACATGAACGGCTGTACAGCAACCATCACAAGCGTGGCTCCTGGAGGATTCTCAATAAATGGTACCTTTTAACTAGCTTCTCTGCTGCTCACAGGGAAGTGAGCAGAACCACTAAGGCTGTAAACATTATTTACTAACTCCCCACGTTAATGCCATAGCAAAGTGGGCTTCCATAATTCTGTGCAAAGAATACTTACTAAACACCTGCCATGTGCCAGATAATCTGCTAAGGGCTGGGGACTCAAAGGTGAGTCAGACAGGGGCCCTTCTTTGCAAGAACATAAATCATCTTAATATAGCTCGTGGGAGAGACTTCACAGAAGAGAGAACGTGCAAGGTGACAGAAGGCACAAAGAGGCATAGCTAGCTCAACATGGAGAGGATGGGAGGTGACTTGCGTATAAAGGATAAGCACAAAGTCAGCCTTATAGGAAAAGGTAGACTGGGCCTTCCAGGTAAATGGAACAGGCCTGAAGACAGACAGGCCCAGAATACCACGGATGGAGGGGATGCAGGGACCTGAGGCCGGGGCTGTGGGCAGGAGCAGGGGATCAAAGTCTCACTTTCGAGGGAATGTTCCCTGAGAAGACGCGAGTCACTTAGGAAGGATGGATTTGCATTGGGACACATTGCTGGCCTCAGGGTGGAACAGAAAGAGCTATCATTTCACAAGTGTTCAGGTGCGTTTTTTCATTCTTTTCCTACCCAAGCAAATCCATAGCCTCTTGGGGGTGGTCCAGATCGGCGATCACACAAGCGAGGATGACCCCTGCACACTTAGTCACCCTCTAACGGACCAGGTATTTCACGCACGCCTCTCCCAGCACTCATGCTCCCTCTTCTCCCAGAGTCCCTGTTCCTTCATCACGTATTTGTCCACTTCAGCCGCGTCTGCAAGTTTGAGTCCACCACCCTGCGTTATGCATCTCCACTTAGCTGTACGTCACCTCAAGGTGGAGGTCACAGGTTCCAGCCCTTTGGTTAAGATAATTAAAGTGTCTCTGATCTCAAGAGGTGATCCACTGTGCCAGCCGGAAGATGTCCATAGTGTCAAAAAGAGACAACAGGCCCCAAATGGAGTCCCTTAGGCTAAACCCACATCCCCACACTGGAGGCTTACAACCTACCCAAACCGCAGGTCCAGCCTCCTACAGGAATGTCATCTTAACCAGTCAGTCCTGGTCAGAGCGCTGCTGATGGGATCTGTTGGGTGGACTTCTTCCACTTCATACAGCTCCCTGATGCTTTTTTCTATCCGCTAGGTAGGACGCTGTCTGACTCATGAATCATTAAACAAAGCCAACAAGCTCTTTACAAATTACTCAGTTGAATTTTGTTTTTTAACAGATTCGGTGACAGCCGTAGGATCCAAAGCAAACTTCTGAGGGGTTTGGGGACAACGAGCAACACGGCACGTTTCGAATGCTTTGAGGTGTCTTTCTCGCTGTTTCCAAAGACCGTCGGTTCTGAGCTCTGCTCTCTTTGTGTTGAGCTCCTGATCTAACTGGCTCTTCAGTCCGGGGCAGGGGCAGGTCAGCCCTGGCTGACGTTGGAAGATGGATCGACCTGGAACCTGAGCCCTTAGCCGTTGGGTCCACAACTCCCCGCTTGGCTGGAAATCCCAGCCCTTGGTTCAGTCCCCAGATCCCATGGTGAAAGCTGCTGCAGTTCCCCCATCTGTTTGGAATCATCCTAAGTCCCCGTTCTTTGGGGTTTGACAAGGGTTCAGTCCTCTCCCCGAGCCCTAGGTCCACACTGGGAATTACTGGTGGTACACCCAGGCCTTCGACCAGTCAGTCCGCGGCAGTATCTCTTTGTTACTGTGGTGTGTTAATGTGTGTGTTTGTTAGCCCTTATAGGTAAGGGCTGTTGCTCATGGAGATCTCAGGAGCCCAAGAGCTGCAAAAATGGGTGCGTATGGATCCAGTACATAAAAGCTGCTAGAGCATTCACCGCCTAATTCTAAGACTGTCAGGTTAGGATAAGCTGGTTCTGGAATGAGTTAGAATGACTCTAGGTCACCTGCCAATGTCAAGAAAACATCGGGTGCAATGAGATATACTGTAAAGCACCAAACAATTCCCAGCCTGGTGGCACATCCCTTTTAGGTTACTGTCCTTATGAGAAATGCCAAAGTCTAAGCTAAAAAAAAAGGAAAAAAAAAATAACGGGATCCTTAAATTCTCAAGAGTTGAGTGCACCACTTTCAGCACACCTGCTAACGTGTGAAAACCACACTCCTGGAAGATGCAGATGTCTACGAAATGGCAAAATCTTACCAAAAATAATCTGGAAACACCATGGCCATTATGGGGAATGTTTCCATTAGACGAGATCGTTCACTTAAGAAGCGTACTTGAAAGCAGGGGTTCCCAAATTCACCAAACAGAATGGGTTACCTACTTTAACTGGCACACAGAAGCTTCCAAAAGGCTTCCAGTTTCCAAAATAGCTTTACCGAAAGAGTCATTACAAAATGTCAATGAAAAAGTAAAGACATGAGATACCTAAAACAAAAAGAGTGAGACTGGGGTCGCCTCTACTGCTCCTCTGATCCTCCTGCACCTGAGTGCTCATCCTTCTCTCCATCCTCCTGCACCCGAGTGCTCATCCTTCCCTGATCCTCCTGCACCTGAGTGCTCATCCTTCCCTGATCCTCCTGCACCGAGTGCTCATCCTTCCCTGATCCTCCTGCACCTGAGTGC
>PVHT021183659.1:4430361-4445654 GCA_004024745.2 Catagonus wagneri
GTGCTCAGCCTTCTCTCCATCCTCCTGCACCTGAGTGCTCATCCTTCCCTGATCCTCCTGCACCTGAGTGCTCAGCCTTCCCTGATCCTCCTGCACCCGAGTGCTCAGCCTTCTCTCCATCCTCCTGCACCCGAGTGCTCATCCTTCTCTCCATCCTCCTGCACCCGAGTGCTCATCCTCCCTCCCATCCTCCCGCACTTAAGGCCCCTCATTCTACTAATTCTCTGTCTCAACTGCTTTCCATTTTGAAGAGTCTATTGAACCATAACCTTTTAAAGTAAAACCATCCCAGGCTGTAGGCAATCCTCAGGTATCTTTCACTCCGTGTTCAATTCCAAAGTAAGGACCATAGTTAAAGAATTTCCTAAACCCAGAAAGGATTCAGAAATTTTTAAAAAAATAATTTAGGATCATTATAGGGAGCTATGCACTAGGCTCCAGATCTTGGTCAGCACGGACCCCAGCTGGAAAGAAGGGAAGAAGCTCAAAAAAGGCATGAAGGATGCAAAAATGGCAAAACCCCAGGGGTGGTCCTTGTGATATATAATCGTCAACATACTCCCCTCATGGACCAACGAAAGCTTGAAAAATACCAACTGATCCTTTAAGAGCCACTCACAGTCTTCCCTGCCCACACTAATGGGTGTATTATTCAAATCTGGATATTAGGGAAAGATGGGTCTGATGTTCAAGTCCATCTGGAAGATCTCTTCTTACAGCATTCTGGGTTTCATAGACTAGATGAGGTCACCCAACCTGTTCCAGCCACCCTATTGTAAATGGATTATCTCTTGAGATTAGAGGACCGATAAGAAGACAAAAAACAGGATGGAAGTTACCAGTCTGAACTTGTGATCATAGCTGAGCCCTCTGATAGGACTTTGGAAGGAGACTATAAACAAAGTCTGCCAAGCTACTGTTCTCACAGCCCCAACAGCTCCAAGCCTCTGAGTAAAAAACAATTAGAACTCAACCTTACATCCTCTGAGAAGTCTGGCATCAAAAAGCTGACCCAGGGGTAGGTATCTTACGGGTCATCAACTAGGGACACTGGAAAAAAGATTATGCTCAAAAATTTTATATGAATTCTTCAGTGTTAACAGAAACACCATCATATATGTTCCCCAAAGAGTGTCCAGGGCCCCTCAGAACTGGTGGGACTTGAAGAAATTTTCTGCTAAACTGCTACATTATTTCACTAAACAACTAAGGGAAACATAATAATAATAATAACAATAATAATAAAAACCTCACCAAATTTTGGTCTATCCTGGAGTTATACCTTCCACCTTCAACCCCACTCGGAGCCTGCAGATAGGATTCTGGAAACACTGGCAGAAACCAGGTCAGGGTGAAAATTCTTACCAAAGTCAGCTCTCCTGAATCTCTGTGTATAGAGTCCAATAAAGAGAGAAACGTTAAATATTTTAAAAACTAAATATTGCACTCTCTTTGGGGACGCTTCTCAAGTCTAAGAGGTTGTTTCAAACTGCCAGAAATATTTACTGATTGCACCTGCTGGAAACTGACAAGATATTTAAAAGGATTTTTAAGTAGCTCTATAGTCAGAAACTGGCCACATTAGAAGCTGATAATCAGAGCCTGAAAGAAATTTATTTTTAGGCATCTTCTCCTAAGCTAAAATAACATGTATGTATCCAGAGGGAAGGGGGAAAAAAAAACCTTCTAAAGCCTTTGTAAAAGGATTTATGGGTGGATCAACCTATGATGTCATTCAAGTTACAACCCAATTCCTAGAGGAATTAAAAGCAACTGTCTTTATCTTACAGATCTTTTGCCAAACCGGAAATGCTCCAGGACCTCTTACACAGGTCATCTCTTTAAAATATCAACCTCAGACAAGTAATCTCATTAGAAACAAACAAAAAACAAAAGGGGGGAAGGTCTTTTAAAACCCATGCCAATGAAAAATATTTTAAATGTCTTTTCCACTAACCTTAGTAAAAAGCTTTACCCATCTGAGAAGGTAACCTCAACTTACATCATTTACAGAAAACAACTTTGGTAACAACTTCTTTTACAACTAGTGAGCTGTGTGTTACTGGACCTGATTCATGGCAGTAGTTTTAAAAACAGAAGATACAGGGTCTCTGTTTGCATCTGTTTATATGTTTGTGTGTGTCTCTCTCTATATATGTTATAGATGTCAGGTAGTTTCTAACTCTGGATACTATTTCCAAAAATAATTTGTAACAGAGCTCTATTTCATTGGCTTGAAGAGAATGAAGCACTTATGTGAATTAAAGATTTTAAAGCTCAGAAATACAACAGAAGCTAACTCAAATGCTTTTGAAGTACATGTTATATGAGAAAATCTTTGATGATAAATAAAAGTTTGTTTAGGTTGTTGGATTAATAATTAAAACAGGTATGCCTTCGGAATTATCGGCATTAAAAATAATGCAGATGTACAACTTTACCCTACTTGAGTCTCTTGGTCAAATAAGTACATACTATCTGTTACAAAATCCATAAACAAGAAAAATAGCTTGGAATGATGGATGATTTTTGTCTCATATCTTATGAAGTTTCTGTGGGTAGTCTAAATAAATTTACTGAGAATAAGTGAATTAAATAGATGTAAAGAAGATACAAGTTTTTAGGTGAGCTTTTAAAACAGTTTCCTCAGATCTTTTCGGTAACCTGAAATTTTAAAGTTTAAATAACGGATACTCATTCAATATCTAGATCATCTCCAAGTAGGTTAGCATACCGAAACAATTACTGAAGCAAGTCTATCCATTTTTTGCCTCCTTTTACAGAGAAACTAAAGATACCTGCTTCTCTTAGTAAATATGTTTTATGCCACTGTGAAAAATTTACTATGAGAAAGCAGGTTTCCAGAAATTATAAAAAATGTTTATAAATGTGTCAAGCTACAGAACACTACTATAAATGACAGTTAACAACTGACTGCTTTATTTTCACTAAAAATTAAGGTTTTTTTATGGTTAAAAATTTTAATACACATTATATGAATGTGCTAAGGAGGATAATTACAATGTTTTTATGTCTTTTTGTTTGCAAACTTCCTTAACGTTTTGTTTTTCCAGATTTAAGGAAACTTTTTTCCTCAAGCTATTATGTCATGTAGCAATTTGATAAAGTAGAACTTTGTAAACAAAGGTGAAACATTCTTTTTTTCCCCTTACCTGAATCCTCCAGAATTCAAATACTCTTGAGTATTCTATGGTGACAATGTAGTTAGTTATTTGCATAAGTTCAAACAGAATCTGTTCTCCTTGTTAAAGAACTCAAATGGAAGCTTTGGCATTGTTACCAAGGCTTTGACTGGTATGTTTTATTTGAGAGAGATGTGCATAGATTCAGATATGGCCGAAGCTTATTTGGTCAACTGCTATCCCTGCTATACTTACAGCAATAATCAGGACAAGTAAACACATTAGTTTTACTGTGATGATCATTTTAAAGAACGCTGAAACAACTGCAGAGAAAAAAAATCATGCCTGTACCTTTGCAGCTATTAGATTCTAGTCCTGTTAATTGTCTTTAAGGTTTTGTTGTATATACACCTGCAAACTGGACTGGACCACGAACTCCTCTAGTTTTCTTAAATATCTATCTCGGACTCTCCACACCAACCTTTCCAGTTTTCTTCCATCCTTCTAATTTAGAATCACTAAGAACAAAGACTGTCTTTGAATCTTCTTCGAAGGGACAATAATCGATCCTTCTCATCACCTAGAGGGCAGCCAGACTTCAGGGACCTGACCTTTGGGAACCCATCCAACAGCTGCAGAAGGCTCCACCTGACACTGGGTCCCATACAAATGTGGCAGATCCCCAAATCCACCTGACCAGGGAAATAAGGAGCTGACATCTAGGTAGACGGCTTCCTGCCAAGATGCCAGATCAAGACTTCATATTTTAACCGAATATTTTTTCTTTCCTGGAATGGATCTGGAAAGATAAGGCCATCACACATATCTCCCAGGTCACTGCCGGGGTGGAGGTTAACTTTTCAGACCAGTGGACGTGTCATCGAAAAGTCTGATCTGTCCAGTGAGGGTGCCACCTTAGTGGGAATGGTTTGTTCAGGATTTATCTTTGTCTGTGCTGGTTATCATTCCCCGTGAGATTATGAACACCTAGATGGCTGGCACATAACCAGGTAATGGCTCTTAGGTTATCAGCTGTGCCCCTAACTCTTTGGAGACACACTGACACATACCATTGGTCAACTTGCCTGAATTTGCATGGCGGAGTTACCAGGACACTTTCATGATTCGGGATTTGCTTTCTCTGGCAGGTCTCTAGCTCTCTGGTGAGGACTGAATGTCCACGAGGCTGTGATGAAGGAGCTCTCCTTAGTTGTTAAAGATACTTAAGAACCTGCTGCTGAAGCAATAGCTGCCCCGTGAAAAATCCCTAGATGCTCCGGCCAAAGCTGACCTTGATAATAGGCTAGCCCTTGCTGACCTTTCAGCTGAGCAAGGAGGTGTCTGGGCCTCGGCCAGCACCATCTGCTGCACCTGGATTAACACTTCCGAGGAAGCTGAAACTCAGTTCAACTTGGCTTGAAAAGGTGACTCCTCCAAGGGGGCCTTTCTCTGACCTATTTGATTTAGACTGGTTTGGGTCTTGAGGACCATGCGTGAAGTACACTGCACACACTGGGAATTATCCTACTTAGACTAATCAGTCATTTCCCTGGCATGGTGCAGCCTCTCAAAAGCTGTAAGTGCATCTGTGTAGCCTCTGACTCCCAAGCAACCCAGTTCCCTGAGACTGGAATGCCAGGAAAGGAACGGAGAAGATGATCCACTGAAAGACTGTGAGCCTGAAGTCATGACCCATGATACCACAGAGAGATTCAGTCAAACAAACAAACAAAAAAAACCCATGGCTTGTGAATATCACGCAGAGGATCAGTAAAAGTTATGAGAACTACAGAGGGGTACCTGAGAAGGTTGCTAATGCCTTAATTTTTGATCACATCTCTTAGTGAAGCTAAGAGTCTGATCAAAAGGGCAAACGATTTCAAAAGAGACAACAGCAGCCCCCCTCCACCCTATGGAGTCACTCACTAATGCTAAGCCCATGTCACCAAACCAAAACTTAATATCTAACCTAAGTGCAGTTTCTACCTCTCCCAGTAGTATCATGCATGTTAACTGGTCCGTCTTGGGTGACCTGGTCAGCGGAGTGAGGCAGTCTGCCTGACAGAGCCTTTGTGTCCCCAGAGAGAGACAAGCTAATCTGCCTGCACTTTCTGCCTACGACAGCCTCCCGTTTTGTACAGCTCTTTGGAGTTCTTCTCTGTCTACTAGATGGAACGCTGCCTGACTGAGCCATTAAATTAAGCCAGTAGGACCTTTAAAATGCACTCGGTTGGATTTTTTAAAACATATTAGATCATCTCCATCCCTTTAAAGAAAAAGAGAAAAACCTACAAACATTTATATTATCTCTCTGTGTGTATTTGTACTCTGCCTCATTTAAACCATCCTAGTAGATCTTCGTAATTATTAGTAAAGTATTCATAAAACTATCTAGCTACCTGTTTCACTGTAACACAATTATGAGTTCCATTCTTCTCAAAGCTAATAAGGCCAAGGATGAAACTCTTGGTAGAAAATGCAGAGTTGTAAAAAGAGGTTTCAGAAGGAGTAAGTAGATTTTATCAAAACTGCATCCTAAACACTATTTTAGAGCAAGTTTATATCCTTTTAAAGCTCCAAATAAATAATTTTTTATATTTTAGAAAATTTAATCTTAATTTTAAAAAGGCCAGACCCACAGTTGTACAGAATAACCACAGTTCATCTGCCAATGTCCACATTTATAAGTTAAAAGACAGCTTTTGTATTGCTATCTGAATGCTTTCAAATCCATTAGCAAGAGTGAGCACAGGAAACCCGTGTCTCAGCCTGGTGCGTGCCCCCACATAGTGCTGGGATAATCTGCAGAACTGCTGCTCCTCTGTAAGAAAAGCTTCACAAGGAGGATTAACAGCATAAGAGAAACAAGGTAACCTTACTCTCTATTCTTTATTCCTCTGAGGTTTAAGCTTAGTCCCCAGAACATGGCGGGAATGATGCAAACCTTCTACCATGGGAAGTGACCCAACCCTTTATGTTGGCACCTGACTTACTACTGGTGACATCCGTACTACTCTAAATTGCAAAGCATATTTTGATTACGCCCAACTTGAAAACATCCAGGCCATACATTCTCTATTCACATCCGGGAGGCTGGCTTCTACACTTCCAGCACTGCACACATTATTTTTAGAACTTGGTTTCCTCATCATATTTATAAAGAAGATAGTTAATTCAGATTTTGTATCTCAGGAAGTGCCTAGAATAGACTTGACAAAAGAAACTCATTAGTTCTCCCAAACAGACATCAGAAGGACTCCAATTAAGTCACCTAATTAAGTCGCCCGAACACACAAACCATTTCTTATTGCTTAGAAAGTCACCTTGGGAAAGTGTCTGTCATAATCTGGTGATTAAAGAATTAGTTTTAGATGGTGGTACTGAAACATGTTCTTTTTAAAGAAAATGATTATTACTAAGTCACTAATAAATGAGGGGGAAAAACAAGAGAGAACCGATAGTCTCCTGAAAAGCCCTCATTCTACTTTCTGAAATATGTGCATCACTCACGTGCGTGTGTCTTCACTATTTCTATCAGCTCACGAACGGCTGCTCTGCTACCACATATTCTGTTGTCTTTGATGCATTTTGCTGCTGATGAAGAAACGATCAAGATCCATTCCAAAAAAGAAAACCAATCCCAATGCTTTAAAATAAGATGACTGGGAAAAAACCGAAGAGAAAATTTCTCTAAAATCCCATGGTTAGAAGAATGACCATTTTTCAGAGAGATCACCCGGGGTAAGAGACCAGGCATGCACGGAGAACTGTGAATGAAGGTGGGGAAGAAGCAAGCCAGGCGCCTGGGGCTTCGGGCCGCTGAAAAGAGCCAAGCTTACATCTGACCATAACTGAGGTGGAAAACACCTAATTCCTTCCAGTAATAGTTGCAGCTAAGTCTTTATTTGCATGAGTTCATTGATGCTCATAAGCACTTTATGAAGTGAGTTCTATTACTTCCGGTTTTGAATGACAAAGCTGAGGCTCAGAGCGGTTCAGTCCTCAAAGTCTCTCGCGCGCACAGAGTTGTGGAGCCACTGCCACTTGGTCAAAGGTCTCATCCTTCTTCCTCGCCCCACGGTACCCACAGCGAGCTTAGCAGAAACAGTAACAGCGTAAAATATCCTAGGGAGTGTTCTCGAGTTCCTTCTTGCATGTGTCTCAACTTCACTAAGGATTTAGCTGAGGAGCCAACCACACAACAGGCACATGTGAGAGTGTATAAAAGTGTCTCGTGCCCTCCACATCTGAGCCCTCACACGTACCCCTGTTCTTATTTGCTCAGTGAATCCAAAGAGCTCAAGACGCTTCGGTCATCTAATTCACAAGCACATCTCCTTGAACCCATTTTGCCTAGGGCTAGCAGGCATGTCAGAAAGACTCCTGGCTTCGTGCTCCCAAGATCACCTCCAGCTTGAGCCAGAGGAGCGCCGGCTGCCCTGCTCTGCACATCATTCTTACGTGAATCAAGAGTGGATCTTCCTCTTGGACACAGGGCGACTCTGCTGCTGAAGCCGATGGAGGCCCAGAGCCTTTGAAATGGCAGAGGCTTCAACTATCAACTGCCACTGACACTTTAGTTACCTGGGGAGCTCTGAGGAAAAGTACCTTATTAGAGATTCACAGCGAACATCTCCATCTTAAAGGCTCTGAAAAGTCCAGCAGTTCAAAATTGGTTCTCCCGTCCTACACTGTTGGTGAGAATCTAAGTTGGCGCAGACACTATGGAAACCATTATGGAGGTTCCTCAAAAAACTAAAAACAGAGCTATCATAGGATCCAGCAATTCCACTCCTGGGTATAGATCTGGACAAAACTGTAATTCAAAACAATATATGCACCCCGATGTTCAGAGTGGCACTATTTACAAGTCAAGACAAAGAAGCAACGTCAATGTCCATCGAAAGATGAGTGGATGAAGATGTGGCATACATTTACACAAAGAAATATTACTCAGTCATAAAAAAGAATGAAATAATGCCATCAGCAGCAATACAGATGGACTTGGAGATTATTGTACTAAGTGAATTAAGTCAGAAATTTGTCTAAATAGCATATATCACTTATATGTGGAATCTAAAATATGGCAAAAATGAGTTTATCTATGAAACAGAAAGGGACTCACAGATGCACGGAACGTACCTGTGGTTGTCAAGGGGGAGGTGGGGTGGGGGAGGGATGAACTTGGAGTTGGGAGTCGGCAGATGCGAACTAGTACGTGCAGAAGGGATAGACAAGGTCCTCCCACAGCACAAGGAAGCACACTCAACACCCCAAGGTAAACCGCAAGGGAAAAGAATATGAGAAAGCGTGCACACGGAGGCGCAACTGAGTCACTCTGCTGTACAGCGGAAACCGACCCCACACCACGCAATTGACCGTACTTCACAAAAAAATTGGTTCCAGTTTGTGGTGGCCAAACGCTTCCCCAAATTATTCTGGGGCTGAAACAACTTCATTCCCTGCTTCCCACCATCTCCACTGCCTCTCCCTAGGTGGTGCCAACCTCAGCTCTCACCCAAGTCCATAGGCACAGCCTCCTGATCTGTTCTCTGCAGACCACGCCTGCTAACTTCCCATCCTGTCTCAACAGACAGTGACCTCCTTGCAGGAGGAACTGCATCTCCTTCCTCCTCTGCTCAGAATCCACGCTGGCTTCCATGGCGTTAGGGTCAGATCCGGACTCCTTCCCGCAGCCTGCAAAGCCCTGCGTCGTCTGAGGCTGCGACCGTCCCTCTGACGTCAGCTTTCATCATTCTCTTCCTCAGTGCCTTTCAGCCCCAGTGGCCTCCTTCCAGCTTCTAAATGAGCCATACCTGTCCTGTTTCTGGACATCTGCTCTTCCACAGTCTGAAATATTGTTTCTGAGAGTTTTTATGGCTTTCTCCATCCTCAGGTCTCAGTGGTTCTATCTTCTCTTCAGACAAAGCTTTTGAAATCACCTCAACAGCAATCCCTCACTGCCCCCACCCCCGCCCCATCTGTTCCTGCCTGTCACCGTGGTGCAAAAAGTGTGGTGCCCGGACCATCGGCAACACCTGGGAACTCGTCAGAAATGCAAGTTCTTGCACCCTGCCCCGCACCTGCGGAATCAGAAATCAGACTCGGGGGAGGAAGCCATCTGTTTACTAATAAGCCTCTGGGGGGTTCTCATACAAGCTAAAGTTTGCTCAACTCTGACAGCATCCTGTTTGTTTTTTGTGTGTTGATCACAAACGGCAATCATCTTCTTTGTTTTATTTAACTTGTTTTGTCCGACTCTCTCACTAGATTCATAAGCACTGTCTGCATAGGACTTCTGTTGTAGCCCAGGACCATAACTGGGGCTAATTAACACTGCCTGACGTAGAACACAACTGGGAAATACTGCTTCAAACGGGATATGGACGAGCTTATGGATAAACTTCAAGCAAGATGGTCCACATGGCACCGATTCTTCTCTCCACTGATTTATTCGATGTTTATTGGTGCTTATTATAGGTCAGCCCTGTCTCAGACAACACAAATACAATCACGAGAAAGCCTTTGATCTGAAAGAATTTATAGACAAGTGGGATTAAAAGCCACGTAAACAATTATTTCATTCTGATATGTGTTATAAAAAGCTTAGCAAAACTCAGCAAAAGCACTGGCAATATATATGCAGTTGACCTAGTCACTGCAGTTCCAAAAGTTAATTCTAAGAAAATAATCAGGCAAGTATACACCACAGCATTATTTATACTAGCCAAAGAAAGTCGGAAGCAACCTAGATGTAGAACGTTTGGAGAATAACTTTAAAATTATCCTAGGTATAAGATAGAATATTGAAAAACTTATTATAATTTAGAAAAAATTCTTAATGACATATGAAACTGTTCACAGTATACTGTTAAGTAAAAAACTGTAAAAAATACAGTTTTACACAGTCTATATACTGTACATATTATATACAAGTATATAAAAATATATGTACATTATGGTATTGAGACATACTTAATATATTGAACAAAGAAACATACTTAAATATATTGGAAAGGTGCATACCAAAATGTTAACAGAAGTTACTAGGTGGTGTGGTCACAGGCAAGTTAATTTTTCTCCTGTTGTGTTTGTCTCCATTTCCACATTCCCTGCAGTGCTCTGCTATGAGAAAAATGCCAAGGGCAATGGGCCAGAGTAGAGGGGCCAGTGCACCTGCGATGGGGAGTGGAGGGTATCAACACAGAGGAGGTGTCCTTTGAGCTGGGGCTTGAGAAGCATGGGACCTGGCGTCCACACAAGGAGGGGTCAGGAGAGCAGAGTGTGTCTGGCGGACAAGCAGCGGCTCCGTGAGGCAGAAGCAACCGTGCGGGGTCTGTAGCTCTCCACCGCAGTTAGCCCACGGAGAGCAGTCTGTTTGTTTATCTTCACAAAAGAAAACAAAGCCCCATATGGACAGTGGCATTCTTTATTAATCAAAATCAGAGTTCCCTTATGCATGAGGGGCCATCCAGGCTCCACAGGGCTCCCTTCTCAGCATTTTGAAAAGCCACAGAAACCTCTTCCGTTGCGTAAAGGATAATACAAATAAACAGAAATCATACCAAGGTTTCACTCCGGCTGGATTACTACGAGATAACATCAGACGGAGGAGGACATTCAAAGGTATCCTTGTATCGTAGACCCGGTGCTCCCAGTGCAAGAACTCTAGAGGCAGGCCTAATCTCGTGGTCTGGCCATCGTCAATGGCCAAGATTACTGAATGAGCAGTAAAACACCTCTTTGATGTTCATTCATCGCTCAGCACCAATATAGAAATTTCAAAGGCCACAATAAGTGGCCTGACAACCTGGAGACAGATGATAAGGTCTCAGCTTCTGATCACTAAACACAATAAATTCCTTGCGAGCAGGTGCTACTAAATTTTTTTAAAGACCTATCTTGTGCTGTCAGTCATTGTCAGATCAATTACATAAGAACCTGTGGAGTTGAAGCACACATAGATCTAGCTCAAACTCAGCTAAATATAAATTTTGGGCAAAGCTCCATGTGGCTTAAGTAGAGGGGATTACACTGCAGATGACTTATACCAGAGGTTCCAAACTTAAATGTCAGCAGAGCAGCAGCAGATCATGAGTTATCTACAAAAATCAGTCTTTCTCTTCTTCCACTGGAATCAACTTTCAACTGGGCACATAATTATGCAGGAACAACATTTTCCAGCTTCGCTCTGCCTAGATACTGTGGCAGACATGCTCAAGCTCACCAAGCTACCTTCTCCTTTCTCCTGGGTGCACAGCTAACGGTATTTCCCAGTCTCCCGTGCAGTTAAGAGAGGCCATGTGCCGGGGTTCTAGCCAACAGATGGTGGGTGGAGATAATATACCCCATATGCTGGTCCATAAAAATCTCCCAAACAGGAGTTCCCTTCACAGCTCAGCGATAATGAACCCAACTAGTATCCATGAGGATGCGGGTTTGATCTTTGCTCAGTGGGTTAAGGATCCAGCATTGCCATGAGCTGTGGTATAGGTTGCAGATGTCGCCCAGATCCCACGTTGCTGTGGCTGTGGCGTAGGCTGGCAGCTGCAGCTGCGATTAGGCCCCTAGTCTGGTAACTTCCATATGCTGTGGGTGCGGCCCTAAAAAGACAAAAAGACGAAAAAAAAAAAAAGAGAAAAGCACAAACTAAATCTCTGTTCCCCCATGATAGGAGATGAGAAACAAACCCAGGACCTACCAAGAAGAAGTCAGAATGTATGCATCCTTTTGAGTCTGAAACCCTACTGCAAAGGAAGCCGTCCTGCAGAAGTTCCTACACCTGTACACAACCAATGACAAAGAGTCACCGACGTGGGTATTCACTCTAGCAATGCTTATTAGAGTGGAAAATTAGAAACAACTAGAATCACATCCTTAGGAAAGGAGGTAAGCTCTGGAACATCCATACTATAAACTACAATGCTATCTTTAAAAAAGGGTGAGATGGCTCTGTTAGGTCCTGACATGGAAATAATTCCAAGATCTACTGCTGGGCACAAAAAGTAAGTTGCAGAAAAACTGAGCCCCTGATCCAACAAATATTTATTGATAGTTTAAATGTCAGGCGCTGTTCTAGACATGAGATAAACTAGCGAAAAGCACAAAAAACCCTTACCCTTATGGAACTTAAATGCATATAGAATATATATTTCAAAATCCTAAAGCTATACCTTAATTAGCAAAAGACACAGATTTATTTCTCAGTACTGAAAAAAGATCCATATGATAGCCACAAAATTGTTCATGGCAGTGGTCTCTGGAGAGAGGAGTGGAGGGTGAAGTGGGGGGAATAGCAAATTTCGGTCTGTATTTGTCTGTGCTGTCTGAATTCTTTTTACAGGACTGCATTTGTGCATTTGAGTTCCTTTCAGTGGAGTGCATTTCAGTAATGGAACCGAGAAACTGCTTTTTGTTCCAGAGGCTCCCGGGATCCTGACAAGGGCCTCTGTGGGGAAGAAGGGGGAGAAATCTTCCTCCTTCTTCAACAGAACCTTCATCTACTTTATTTATTTGTACCCACAGGTGGATTTCTTTTGATCAAAGGCTTCTGTGGCAATAAAGTTTAAGAACAGCCAACCTTGCTCATTACCGGAAAATTAAAATACATGAAGGAGTAAGATGAAAACCTCACTGGGGTCGAACACAAGACAGATCCCAGATCGTTTCAAGGGTTTGACTGTCCAATGCTTTTATTGCTAAGGCCCATCTGCCTAAAAAGGACAAGATCTCAGCTTTTGAGACATCAAATAGCACTCAGGAGACATCACAGATGAATTCAGATGTGAAAAGTACATTTTCAGAGAGAAGAGTTTTTGGTTTATTTTATTTTAAAACTGTGTTAGCCCCTCAAAGACCCCTGTACTATGAAGATAAAGCTAATCCAGTAACGCCTTTATCCTAGGAAACCTCCCTAACAGAAACACATTACTTCCTTCTGATGGAGTTTTAAATCAGCCTAAGGGATTAGACAGGGTTCCCCAGCTGGGGGAGAGCGGCTTGGAAAATACAGTGCATTATGGGAAATGACTACCACGTGCCTGGCCGTTTGTGTGCCAGGGACTCTTTTTGGACCTCCCCTGATGAATATGTCTGATATAATTCTGGAAAGGTGGTAGCTCCTCTCCTCTAACTTCTCATTTCAGCTTTTCAAAAGGTCCGCACAAAGCAGAACGGGGCCTTGTGCTCCCCTTTCAGACTGCAATTTACATGATCCGATTTGAATTAAGGCAGTGGAAAGGGTCCCCTGCTCTCGCATGCCCTCTTTTTTTTTACCCTTTCTTTTTGTCTTTTTGCCTTATCTAGGGCCGCACCCGCGGCATATGGAGGTTCCCAGGCTAGGGGTCTAACAGGAGCTGTAGCTGCCGGACTTCGCCACAGTCACAGCAACGTGGGATCCGAGCCGCGTCTGCAACCTGCACCACAGCTCACAGCAACACCGGATCCTTAACCCAATGAGCAAGGCCAGGGATCGAACCCGCAACCTTATGGTTCCTAGTCGGATTCGTTAACCTCTGAACCACAATGGGAACTCCTCGCACGCCCTCTTTTAGTGCCTGGCTGACCAGGGGAAACAGAGTACTGGCTTCCTTACAGCACATGCCCACCGAAATCGTGTACTACGCCCACCTGCTAAAATAAATGTCTCAGAGAATCCAGAGCAGGTAGACTGCGTGACACCTGGAAACCAAAGGTAATCAAGTCTGTTTCTTCTTCCTTTTACAGCCTTTCAGCTCTACGCTGGGGTGGTTCTCTCCTGAGTTTTGTTCGGTGTGCATAAAATAAAGCAGCTCAACAGCCACTTCAGCGAAAATTATCTCCTCATCGAAACAGCTTTGCCTGAAATATCTTAACCTTAGAGGCTAATTTTAATTGCTCTGAGTATTTTTTTTTTTTTAATGTGAACTGTCCAGATAATCGGTGTCTTGAGCACTCAGTGACAGGCTGTCCTTAAAGATCATGCCTTCCCTTCAAAACGTCATCTCTCCACATTCCCCCTCACCCACCCCAAAGACCATGCTGGTCGCCTGTGCTAATGGGTAATGTCAGCCACAAAATGAAATGAGATATCTTTGTATTTATAGGCCAGACATGAGAGAAAATGTACATCTTCTGGGCTTGGCGAATTTTGTGGACTCCTAAGCCTTGGACTAATCCAAGTCAGAAGAAATCTCTCTCTCTTCTTTTTTTTCCCATATTCTGAGGTCCTTGGATACTCTAACTTGGTGAATGACTCAACTGCACTGTGTTTTAGTTTCCCTAAGAAGAGAGAGAACAGACGGTTCTAAGAGTTCAGTAAGACGGCGTTCACAAGCTGTTTCACACAGGCTCATCGGGCACACAGAAAGAATTTACTAAATGGTAGCTATTGTTGGTGCTATTATTATCACTGCCAGCAGTACATTTCCATCTTAAAGTGAATTAAAAAAAATTCAGCGAGATCCAGGACCGAAGAGTGCAACAGAACTTCCTGGATCCAGATTTAAGTAAAACTCAGGGAAAAATATCTTAACGACGGCGAATATAAAAAACGGATGCATTAACATTACTACCAACGTTACAGGAATAGAAGGATTATAAAGAGAATACTTATGAGCAGATGAACATCAAAAACTGGACAATCTAGAGGATCTGGACAAACTACTAGATAACACACAAATTACCAAAACTGACTCAAGAAGAAATAGAAAATCTGGTTAGAGACATACACAAAGACTGAATCAGTAATGCAACGAAGAAAAACCTAGGGTCAGATGTAATCACTGTGAATTCTACCAAATATTTTAAAAAGAATTAAGACCCATCCTGCTCCAAGTCTTCCAGAAACACTGAAGAGGAGGGGTACAGCCCCTTACTCGTTGCCTGATGCTGAACCAAAGACATTACAAGAAAAGAAAACCATAGACTAATGCTCTTTATGAATGTTGATGCAAAAATCCTCAGTAATATATTAGGAAAAGAAATTAAGCAGTGTTATTACAAAGTTTCTTTTTTTTAGGGCTGCAGGTGTGGCATATGGAAATTCCCAGGCTAGGGGTCGAATATACTAAGATTATACATCCTGACCAAGTGAGACTTATTTTAGGACTTCAAGGGTAGTTCCTCTGAAATCCTAGAACAAGGACTACACCACATTAATAGAATGAAGGG
>PVHT021183659.1:4445754-4483831 GCA_004024745.2 Catagonus wagneri
CTTGCTCAGTGGGTTAACGATCCGGCGTTGCCGTGAGCTGTGGTGTAGGTTGCAGACGCAGCTCGGATCCTGCGTTGCTGTGGCTGCGGCGAAGGCCGGTGGCCACAGCTCCGATTAGACCCCTAGCCTGGGAACCTCCACATGCCGCGGGTGCGGCCATAAACCCGCGGCCATAAAATGACAAAAGGCAAAAAAAAAATAGAATGAAGGGAAAAAAATGGTCATCAATATACTGCGCCACATTAATAGAATGAAGGAAAAAATACAAGATCATCTCAATTAATACAGACAAAGCATATGAATAAATATAACAATTTTTCATGATAAAATAATCAATAAATTAGGGAGAGAAGATGGAACTTCCTTTACTTAATAAAGGCCATTTATGAAAGACCGGTAACAAATGTCATTCTCAGCGAGGAAAGACTGAAAGCGTTTCCCCTAAGATCAAGAATAAGACAAAAATATCTGTTTTGTCACTTCTATTTGACGTGGTATTGAAAGGTCTAGCCAGAGCACCTAGGTAAGAAAAAGAAGTAAAAGGAATTCAATCTGGAAGCTAGATTGAAAAAAAAAACTATTTCCATTCATAGATGACATGATCTTATTACTACAAAAAAAAACCCCAAAAACACTAAGGAATTCAGAAAAATACTTGTTATAGCTAATAAATAAATTCAGCAAAGTTGCCAGATTCAGAATCAATACACAAAAATAGTTTTTTTCCTATACACTAGCAATCAACAATCCAAAAAGGAAATTCAGACCATAATTCTATTTGCAATAGCATAAAAAGAATAAAATACTTAGGAATAAATTTAACCAAGGTACAGGACTGCACACCCAAAACTACAAAACAGTGCTGAAAGAAATTTAAGATCAAAGTAAATGGGAAGGTATTCAATGTTCGTGAACAGAAACAATACTGCCAAGGTGATAATATTACCCAGGAGTTCCCCCTGTGGTACAAAGGGACTGGCGGCATCTCTGGACTGCTGGGATGCAGGTTCAATCCCCAACCCAGCACAGTGGGTTAAGGATCTGGCATTGCCATAGCTGCAGCATAGGTTTCAGCTGCAGCTTGGATGTGATCCCTGACCCAAAAACTCTATACACCACGGGCAGACACAAAAAGAATAAAAGAGAAGATAACACTACCCAGAATGAAGTACACATACCCTAAGTCACGTACAAATTCAAGGCAATTGGTGTCAAAATTCTAATGGCATTTTTTTTGTAAAAATTTAAAAACTGAATCTAAAATTCATACGGACTATTCGAGATTTAGGAAAAGCCTAAATCATACTCAATGGTACAAGTCTGAAAGCTTTTCTTCTAAGATTAAGAATAAGACAAGAATGCCCACTCACCACTTCTGTTCAGCATAGTACTGGAAGTCTAGCCAGAGCAATTAGGGAGGAAAAAGAAAATGTATCCAAATCAGAAAGGAACAAACCAAACTATCTCTATCCACAGATGATATGATCTTACACCTAAAAGGGCTTAAAGAATCCACATAAACCCTGTTACAGCTAATAAATTCAGCGAAGTTGCAAGATGCAAAATCAGCACATGAAAATCAATTGTATTTCTATACACCAGCAGTGAACAATCCAAAAAAGAACCTAAAAATAATCCTTTTTACTATAGTATTAAAAACATACTTGGGGAAAAAAAAAACCTAACTATGGAGGTGAAAGCCTGTACACCAAAAACTATAAAATGCTGATGAAAGAAAATAAAGGCACAGATAAGTAGAGACACTTTACGTTCATGAGTTGGCAGACAAGGTTGTTAAACTGTCCATAGTACCCAAAGGGATCTCCTGATTCAATGCTATCCTCATCAGAACCCCAGTGGTACTTTTTATAGGAATGGAAAAAATAATCCCCCGGTTCATATGGAACCACAAAAGACCCAGAATAACCAAAGCTCTCTGAAGAAAGAACAAAAAAACTGGAGGCATCACAATTCCAAAATATTTTACAAAGCTGTAGTAAACAGTGTGATGCTGGCATAGTGACAGACACATAGACCAGTGGAACAGAATAGACAGCCCAGAGTTAAACCCACACATGTCTAAGGATGCCAAGAATATACAATAGAGAGAAGACAGTCTCTTCAACAATGGTGTTGGGGAAACCAGAAATCCAAATAAACATATGACTCAGCAGTTCTACCACCAGGTGTATATACCCCAAGGAATGAAAGGCAGTGACTCAGCTGCGTGCACACCAATGTTCACACAGGATTATTCACAAGAGCCAAGAGGTAGAACCAGCCCAAGCGCCCATCAACAGGTAAGTGGAGAAACAGAAAGTAGTATATACTTACGATGGAATATATTGAGCCATAAAAAAGCAATGAAGTTCTGATACATGCTACGACATGATAACCCTGAAAACATGCTAGGAGAATGACATCGGACACAAATGGACAATTATTATACGACTGCAGTTATATGAAAGATCTAGAACAGATAAATTCGGAGACAGAAAAAAGGATTAGAGTTTACCAGGGACAAGGGGGAAGAAGATATGAGGAATCACTGCTTAATGTTACTTAATGGGTACAAAGTTTCTATTTGGGATGATCAAAGTTTTTGGAAAAGTAGGAGGCACAGACGCACTAGACTGAGCCTGTAAGTAATGATGAAGTAAATGATGAAGTTAATGATGAAAATGGTAAATTTTATGTTATATATATTTTATCACAATAAAAAGACGATTTCATTGTTGAATTTAGTAATAGCACCATACTATCACACACACAAAACTATTCAAAAATTTTCTATGCGTTATTCAGAAAAGAAAAAGTACTCTTTGCAGTTGGAATTTAGATATACTTTTGGCTAATTTAGCTAGAACAAATAAAATCTGATTAAGTTGCCTTGATCAGTTCGGCCTAATATATTAACAAAAGCATATAACTGTTTAAAAAAATGAATGCACTGCTGTGAGGGGGTGACCTTTCCAGCAAAGAGGCTTATTCATCAGAAGCGGGGCGATCACTTGGCAGAGAGATTCTGGAAGGAATTACGCAAATGGCAGGATGTCGGACAAGATGAGCATCCAAGGTGACTTCCACTTTCAAGAGGCTAAGCTTCTATGAAAACTGTACACAACCAGCACGTGCCCAGGGCTAAACCACTTCTCTCTTCCTTAAACTGTGGCCAACCCGTGGGTTCCAGCATTCCTGATAACAATTTCTTATCCTGGGCTGGTCACGTCTTCTCTGAAACGATTCTTTGCTATCCATCTCCTGCCTGCAATGTCGAGGGAGCTTAGCATGTTTTATCAAGTAGGTTGTCTGCAAATAGTTTTAAAATTCCAGAATGGACCGTAGTGGGCCAGATGCCTCTACGCAACTGTAATGGAGAAAACAGAAGCGCTCCTAACCCCATCTGCACCAGAATGTTCCCCCAAAGAGGACGTGACAGGATGAGGAAGGCCATGATAAAGAGATTTCATACCTGACCTAATTGCCATGTCAGCCTCTCCCAGGAATGGAATCATCACCAGTCTAGGATCACCTGGCCAGCCCGAGTGAGGTAATCTGAGTGACAGACCCCTAGGGTCCCCCTGAAGAAGGTGATATTGACCCAAACAATCTACTCTTTGCTACCAGCCTCTCCGTCCTTCTCCCTTCTGCCTAGCAAGTCTTCCACTTTTTGTACAGCTCCTCAGAGCTCCTTTCCGTCTGCCCAGTTAAAACAATTTTTAACAAGACAGTTAAAAATTTTAAAAGACGTGGACACAGTCCCCATACATGACGTCAGTCTCAAACATGCAGCCTACCCGGAGGCGGTCTGAGTGACAATTGTCATGGCTGTCGTCATTGCGGTCACTTTTTGGTTCTCCTCCTTCTAAGGACTTTATCTTATTCATTCTTTTTTAAAAATTTTTTTTAAAAATCCTTTTTCGGGCTGCATCTTTGGCATATGGAAATTCCCAGGCTAGGGGGTGAATTGGAGCTGCAGCTGCTGGCCTGCACCACAGCCCCAGCAAGGTGGGATCTGAGCTGCATCTGCGACCTATGCTACGGCTTGCAGCAATGGTGGCTTAACCCACTGAGCCAAGCCAGGTATCAGACTTGCATCTTCATGGATACTAGTTGGGTTCTTAACCTGCTAAGCCACAATGGGAACTCCTCTTATTCATTCTTGATCTTACTAACAGCACAACAGAAACACCCCTTTCGGGCATTTGGTCAAGATCTCTCAGGTTAAATTTCCCTCCTCCTGGACTTGCCCTATTCTGAGTTTTCTATAACCAGCAGGACTGTGATGAGAAGAGGTGGGTAATGGCCTCAAACTTAAAAAGCAGGGACAAATGGCCCAGTCATCAGTACACAGGACAGGGCCACAGAAGGCATGCTGAAGTAACAATCTGGAAAACTCCGAACTGAATTGTATACATCTCTGCCCTCTATTCTCCCCCTGCTGTCTTGCCAGAAATGAAGATGCCTAAAATTCTCATTAGAGGGGCAGGGCCCCCGTCTATGGAAAAACAGAGCTGGACTCCAATTTGCTTTGTGGGCCCGTAGGAGAGCTGCCAGCTGATCAGAACACATTTAATGCAGGGGATCCAGCATGGGGCGGGAGGAACACAGCTGACTGACACAGCCAGTGCTTCAGAACGACAACGAAAAGGCCATTTGATTCGTGGGCTGAGCCGATCCATCTGGGAACTCTCTCAAGGAAAGTAGCTGGAAATGACGTTTCAGCTCTGATTTTCCCGGTCAAGTCTGCACTCAAAAAGGGCACTCCATCTAGATGGTGTCAACACAGTGACACTTGAACCTCTTTTGCTTTGGTTTTTTTGAGAGTGACTTTACCAGTTTTGGAGATGAGACTGGAAGCTGAAGGGGCTGGGTGCTACAGACTGTGCCCACATCAGTTTTCTGGAAAATGGATGACTCTGCTCGCTGTTGACTCTTGGATTTCCTATCATGAGACCTGAACCCTGGGACTGCAGTACAGTGAGCCGTGCGACTGGCATTTGCAGACACCCTGACATCCCACACTGTCGTTCGTGATTGGTGTCAGACAAAGGAGCATATTAAATGACTGCCAGTCGGATGATAAGGCCACTTATTACCGAGGTGTAGTTTCCCCAGGTCTAAAGACTCATAGTGGTGGCACTGAAGCATGCCGGGGAGAAGATAAAATTTAATTAATAATTTCCTTAGAGGCCAGCAGTCTATTACAAGTATGTTCCTTGCTGTTTTCGGCAATGACCTTACAGCTCATAAATGTTATGGATGCACGCTTGGTCATAGCCTCGTCTCTAGGTTCAATTTATGGCTCAGGTTATCTTGCATAATTAGAGTGAAAGGAAGACTTTCAGATGCTGCTGCTGGAAAGTCAGAGGCTCTGCATAAGGCAGGTGTGTGGCTCCCTCCCTCTGCTCAGTTCAATGTCTGGAATAGACAGCACAATTTCCTGCATTAATAATATACCTTACAGACGAAGCCGAGGAAGATAGAATATGCTTCTGAGTTCCAAGGGATATATTTCTGTTTCTATCAGAATTGGAGAGTCTGGACACTAAATTAAGTGGCTGTTTTGTACTTCATAGAGTGACTCGATCTAACTGTTTTCAGAAACACAAAATCGCAAAGAATGATGTAATAAAGGGGTAGATTTTTTTTTCCTCCTGCAGTAAAATGCTTGTTCCTTTAATACAGAACTACCATTTATTTTGTACCTATTATGTGTCGAACATTTTGTAGAGCTGTAGGGGAAACAAACAAAAGTCTTAATTATCCCTGGGATCAGTGCCAAGCATAAAATCTGGGAAACCAAGCATGTTTAAAAAAATATCTGTTGCATGAATAAATCAATGACTTGATTGTGGGAAATTCTGTATTGTGAATTATTGAAAACACGCACCAAATGTGTATAGTCGGAAAAATAACAAAAAAAAATTAAAGATGATAATCTCTACCTTTCTAAAAATGAG
The DNA here is from genome assembly GCA_004024745.2 of Catagonus wagneri. Lineage (NCBI taxonomy): Eukaryota > Metazoa > Chordata > Mammalia > Artiodactyla > Tayassuidae > Catagonus > Catagonus wagneri. Next base: position 4,451,718 of record PVHT021183659.1, read on the forward strand.
AGCCAATGTCTGCTGACTGCCTACGCCCAGACCCTGTGGTGCTGGGAAGACAAAGGATAGTGCATTGGTTCAGGCTTTAAAGGCTGACTGCCCGATGGCAAAAGTGACTCCCTCAATTTGCCAGAAGAAAAGCCAAACTTTAAGTACGACATTTTCTACTTTTATCTTTGGCATATTCCCTTCCCCATCTTTCCTACGCCACAGCCAAACGACTGCTCCTCATTTCTCCGAACCCCCCATGCTTTGCTCTAGTGCCGGGTCAGAGCAGAACTCCTAACGCCTATTCGAGGTATGAAATACCAAGTGAGAACTGATCACGACGCCTTTGCCTGTTGGTATTCTCTCTGGCTAGTTGTTCTTTCCCAGTTGCTGATCCATTAAAACTCTCTGTTCTCCAGAGTCTACATCAAACAACCACCCAGAGCACGTAGCGTATTGTTGTTGTCCACTTCACTCACTCACTCGCTCATTCATTCATTCATTCATTCAATCACGAATATCTTATCTACCACACAGCCCCGGAATCCCACTCCTGGGCATCTGGACAAAACCAAGATTTGAAATAATACGTGCACCTCAATATTCACTGCAGCACTATTCACAGTAGCCAAAACATGGAAACAACCTAGGTGTCCAATAGATAATTGGATAAAGAAGATGTGGTACATACATACAGTTGAATAGGACTCAGCCATACAGAGGAACAAAATAACGCCACTTGCAGCAAGATGGATGGACCTAGAGATTCTCCTACTAAGTGAAGTCAGTCAGATAGAGACAGACAAATATCATATGACATCACTTGTAGCATCTAATAAAAATGATACAGAATAATTCATTTATAAAACAGAAACAAACTCACAGATTTTGAAATTAAACCTACAAAAATGGTGGCGGGGGGAGTGATAAATCGGGAGTGTGAGATTAACACACACGCACTACTATATATAAAACAGATGACTAACAAGGAGCTACTCTAGAGCACAGGGACGTCTCTTCAGTGTTCTGTAATGACCTATAAGGGATAAAAAAGAAGGGATGTATGTATATGCACAACTGATTCACCCTGCTGTAAACCTGAAGCTAATACAACACGGTAAATAAACGATACACAATAAAATAAAATAAATTTTAAAATAAAATTCTAAAAATAAATACATAAAATCTCAGAAGAGAAAATATAATTACAATACAACAAAATGGCTAAGGTAGCACATATACTGATTGAATTGCAGAGAAGGATAGGGATAACTACAGCTTTACGAGGATATAGGCTTTGGGGCCCAAACAAGTCACCTTCCTTTCCATACTTAGCCACCTCCCAGGTGGTGACGACACTGAGCGCCCTTAATACTATGGACGGAACACTTACTATTGGCTCTGGTCTGTGCTAACCCCTCACATATAATTACACACACCCCACATCACCGTGATACGTGCCTGCTGTCGTCCTTATGTCGTAAGTGAGGAAACTAAAAGAGACACATTAGGTAAACCTGCCCCAGGTTGCAGGGCCGGCAGTGGCGCGGTCAGTGTGCCAGCTCAGGTCGAAGCCTAATACTCTGCTCTCAGCCACTGTATTACTCTACCTCCCTCCTCATTCTCAACTCACCTAACAGATGTGAACGTGTGTCTACTGAGATTTGTGCTTAAAGAAAAAAAAAAAACTTGGGCATTACGGTTGCTTATCTGATGCCAACTACCCAAATGTGTGCAGTCATTTGGCCACCTGGATATTTAGTCTGCATGAACACAAACAGCTGGGCATTTGAAAACTAGTGCTCACACAAGCATTTCAGATTTTATCTGAGCGCCCAGCTCTCACATAACCCCAAGGGAGGGCATTTTCCCTGAAAAGAGAACACAGAGATCTGAAATGAAAATTAAGACAAAAATGTGAGGCACAAAGTATGCAGTGCTTAATTATTATCAGTGGAAAAATGGATTTTCCTTTCCATCTGTCACAATGTTTAATAAAGTCAATGTTGCCCTAATGTGGTGCTTTATGAAAGGAGTTCATTTGAACCCGATCAGATCCAGCTAAGGCTCAGATAAAGTGAGAAAGAAGATGCTGTGAATGAAGAGAATTTCGGACCAATCCAGATTTCTCCCAGCCACTGTCATAACAGAACCACACTGTCTTGTGAAATTTTTTTTTTTTTTGGCTGACCCACAGTAAATGGTGCTCCTGGGCCAGGGGTCAGATCTGAGCTGCAGTGCTGGCCTACACTGCAGCTGCAGCAACCCCACGGTCTGAACTCATCACGCTGGATCGGGGATGGAACCTGTGTCCCGGTGCTGCAGAGACACCGCCGACCCTGGTGCAGGATCGGCAGGAAGTCCTGTCTTACGGATACTGAGGGTCTTAATGCCGCTGCTTCAGACCAAAAGAAAGATATCACTCCGAACCTCTCTTACATTCAGAATATCGCAGTTTCAGGACTCGACTGGGATACTCAGAATGCGCAGGTTTTCCTAAAGCAGCTACCTCTGGGGCATACACTGTGATTTCCCCTGACTTACAAGGTTACAGAGCCCAAACTGATAGCTCACCGTAATTAATCCTTCAGCCTGATGTGTCGACGACCACCTGACTCCTCCAGTTCTTTGCAGACTTTTGGTTTATTCCTGCTTTCTCTTGTTTTTCGCTCACTGCACAAAACACACTGTGACCACAGGCATGGGGTCCTCCCAACTTAACACCGTAACAGTCGTTCTCCTTCTTGTTCACTTTTAAAACAGAGCCGGTCCATCGTTTCCCAATCTGTGCTACAGGTCCTGGTGACCACTTCGGGTTCTGAACTCCCCTTGGTTATTTCGCAACATCAAACGCTTGGCTTAACCGGAGACAGATGGGGTGTGTGGGGGGTGATGAGGGGAAGAGAGGGGAAGGGAAGGGAGGAAGGAGATATAGGAAAACTGAAGTTGGGGGGCGTGTGGATAGGAACCTGGCTATAGAATAATTTATCAATACAGAAAAAAAAAATCCCTCAAAACTGCCGTCACACATTCTGACTGAAATGCACCTTTTAGGAAATTTCCCCCTAACATGCAAAATTATGTAGGAATAGTGAATGTTAAGGTATCAAAAAAACGAAACAACCCCTTGTCTAAAAATAGAACGTAGGTTAAATACATCAAAGTGCATTTAAAAAGTAGATTATTATACATAAAAAGTCATGTGATAGAGCGCTTAACAGCATATCTGTGATGTTTCTGTGACAGCTGTACCCACGGCCAGCGTCTCTTGCTCAGGTTTAATCTATGATTCTGGCTGGATGTACCGCATAATCAACAGGGCTGAAACGATTTTTCAGATGCTACTGCTGGAAATATTACGGGCTCTGTATAAGGTGTCATTTGGAAAGTGTAAGCCCTTGTTTCACTAAAAAACGTTATGGGTGGAGTAAGAGACAAACATTTTCACCAAAATGTTCCCACCACGTTATCTCTGGGTGCTTTAAAGATCTCTCTGATCTATCGACTTGTCTTCCGTTGTTGACTAAATAGCATAAATAACTTATAATTTTTCCATTTATGCCTTCTGGCATTTTCCCCAGTCTACATAATTTTTTTGGTCTTTTTAGGGCCACACCTGAGGCATATGGAAGTTCCCAGGCTAGGGGTCAAATCGGAGACGCAGCTGCCAGCCTGCACCACAGCCACAGCAACGCCGGATCCGAGTCACATCTATGACTACACCACGCTCTGGCAGTACCAGAACCCTGATCCACTGAGCAAAGACAGGGATTGAACCTGCATCCTCATGGGTGCTAGTCAGGTTTGTTACCTCCAAGACAATATGGGAACTCCCCTGTTTTTTGTTTTTTTATAGAAAGTTACAACTATGCTATTGCTAGAGGCTGTGGATATATATATATATATATATATATATATATATATATATGTCCCAAAGAACTCATCTAACACAAACAGAACTTCTTGAAAGTGGGGGCCTTTCTGGAAGCCCCCATCAGATCCAGGAGTGCAGACAACATGCTGTGCAATCCCCCAGGATGAATTTCTGTGAATAGGAGAGGAAGGTTCTAAGGACAAGGGACCTTAACCACCGGGCATCCATTCCGTCCCAGGACTCTCCAGTAATTTTGTCATTAACTGGTTAGGGGGCAGGAGGAGCAAGAAGCTGTGTTTCCCCCTTAGCGACCAGGCTGGCGACTTATCACCCGGGGAAGAAGGTCAGGGATAAATAAGGCGGGAGCGTGCGCGTGCGTCTTCCTGCGCATGCCCTTGAGTGCGCGTGTTTAGCGGGTAATTCCTGGAACTGCAGAACTTGGCCCACAAAGGAGGGCTGTGTTCTGCGATGCGGAAGGTTGATGAGGCGACGGTCAAACCTTCTTGTTGAGAACAATAGGCTGGTTAAAAAGTTATCCTTTCTTTCTTTAAGTGGAACTGAGAAAATGGCATGTTTCAGTCTAATCCTGCCTCTTCCTGCCCGCATTTGTACCCAACTTCCAGTTGGTGCGTACTGACGGAGATACGGGCAGAGAAGGTGCTCTTAATGGAGACGGATCTGTCTACCTACCTGCCTGTCCAGAATTCCATATGGAATCTCAGTAACGAAAACTAAGAATGTGAGAAATGTAGCCTTGGTCTCTAACGGAATGGATGTTGACGTATCTGTATAAGAAATGCAGTTATCGCTTTTATGTCAAGGATTTTCTTTATCACCCCGAAAAACCGCCGTGAATGGAAATTCTTCAAGACCTACTCTAATCAAGTAAGAAACGTATTAGCGCTAGTGTCTTAAAGTTGATTTAAGACACTATTGTTGGGGAGTATTGGACATTTCCTCCACCACAATCTTAGTTATCCTATTCACATTGTTAGTAACTTCTAGTAACGGAATTAGTGTCCACTCAGAATTAGGATTCTAAATACATACAATGTGACCATATGTTGGTCTTCAATGTACTATTAAAAGTGCTAGGTCAGACTGACAACGGCATCAACATAATTTACTTCCCCCTAGATTTCAGCTAAGAAGAATGACTACACAACACTGTAAATCAACTACAATAGTAAAAATAAAAGACTAAAAAAATTTTTTTTAAATATGAAAGAATGACTGTCAAACAAATATTAGAACATCATTCATTCTCCTAGTGAGGCAAATATCTCACAAAAGAAGGTTCCAATATCTTAACTTTACACAACGCCAGTTTCCTGATGAGTTCAGCCTTAGACCTAGGGACAAGTCAGAATCATGAAATGTAAGGACTGGACACATGTAAGTTAGAAACAACTTCAGAAACAAATAAAGGGGGTAGAGAATTTACTTGTGGAACCCAGGATTGCAAAGAGAACAGCAAGCAGAAACCAAGAAACCCCTGAGAGTGTACAGAATACTCAGGAGAAGAACGCCCTCCCAAAGGCCATTTCTGAGCTACAGGAGGACTCTCCAGCGGCCTCCACCCCGTTCCCCTTCTCTCCCTTTTTCTGCGGCACACACACTTGCTTAAGTCAACACTACTTCAAACGCGTTATTGCGGTCCACCCAGGTTGTCAAGTTACGTGCTCCCTGAGATAGTCAGCCAGGTACCCGTTATGAACTTGGCACCTTCCTGTTTATCCCATGTCCTGGTAAGGAAGACACTGCCATTTCCTGAAACTGCTGGCCGTCACAGCACCCCATCCAGCTGGGCAGCTGCTGATAACGGCTGTAACCACCACTGCAGTGGTGCTCTCAGGGGCCGGGTTCCTTACAGGCAATTGAAGATACTTATATTGCCCTCTGTTTTCTCCCAGCTCTTAGTTTATAACTCTTTACTTTTTTTTTTTTTTAACAAAGTGCTTTATCCCTTCATCCATGGATGCTCCTGCTTCTCAGTATCATTCAGAGAAGGATGATGTGCTTTGATTGTCCCTGTTTCTCCCTGTAGCCCCTCAAACTGGCAGAGAAAAAGCAAATGAAGACACATTGGAGTACGTTGTAACCTGGCAGCTTCCTTCTTCTTACAGATGAGATTTCACAGAGAGATAAGCAATAAAATAGGAGCTCTATAATTTGCTTTAATTCAACCATCCGAGGAAACATTTCTTTATGACCAAATTAGCAACGACACTCGTTATTTACGCTTATTCCAATCCCAGTCCAAATTTACTGCTTCACAGAGTTTATCTTGACCGCTCCTTACAACATTAGGAAGCAGTTATTCTAACAAACCCCCAATTCACAGATGAAGAGACCGAGGCATCCAAGGTCATTGGGCCCTTTACTAGTGGATGGAGGACTGGACTTCAGGTTTGTCAAAAAGCAAACATCTCAAAACGTCAGGAACTTATGAATATTTTTTTCGTCTTTTGTTTTTTTAGGGCCGCACCAGCGACGTATGGAGGTTCCCAGGCTAGGGGTCTAAGCAGAGCTGTAGCTGCCGGCCTACACCACAGCCACAGCAACGCCAGATCCAAGCCGTGTCTGCAACCACGGCACAGCTCATGGCAACACCAGATCTTTAACCCACTGAGCGAGGCCAGGGATCAAACCCACAACCTCATGGTTCCTAGTCATATTCGTTTCCGCTGCGCCGTGATGGGAACTCCTGTTACAAATATCTCAACAGTGGCCCAACAAAGGCCGACTTTCAGCGGAATTCAGATCGTGGGTCACCAGTTTCTAACCGTGCACTTTTCTTTCTTAAAGCTCTGTCTTGACTGGTGTGACAATGACATCCTGCTTCAGTAACCCAGAATATCCCTAACCCAACCATTTACCTCTCTTTCTTCCTCTAGCCACTGCAGAAAGGAGTAGAGGAGCTGACTCTTTTTCCCATCTCTGCTTTAGGAGGAGATGTTAAAACTGAGCAGGCGTGATGGAAGCCTGCTTTTCCAGCTGGTGATGGCCATTTGTTTCTCTCTCTCGCCTCCAGGCTGTTGTGTCAGTATCTCTGAGTTGCCTCTGGCTTTCTCATGTGGTTAAGCCACACGCTGGCTTCTGAGTCTAGCTCTATTTTGTGTCTTGGAAGAAAAATGAAAAAAATTCCTCTGAAACTCTCAAAAATACATTTCAACTTCAGCTGTTAGAGGTGATGGTAAATTTCATACTCACCAACCACTTTTTCCCCTTTAGCTCCCCTTGGTTAAAAGAAAAAAAAAAATCATTGTTCTCCAGGGAGTGCCCGCTGTGGCTCAGCAGGTTAAGAACCTGACTGGTATCCATGAGGATGCGAGTTTGATCCCTGGCCTCGATCAGTGGGTTGAGGATCTGGCGTTGCTGCAAGCTGGGGTATAGGTTGCATATGCAGCTTGGATCTGGTGTTGCTGTGGCTGTGGTGTAGGCCAGCAGCTGCAGCTCCAATTCCACCCCTAGCCCAGAACTTACATATGCTGCAGGTGCAGCCCTAGAAAGAAAAAAAGAAAAGAAAAGAAAAGTCATTGTTCTCCAAAGTAGAGAGGTAGAGTTCTGGCAGACAAACCTATAATCTTGGCATTAGGTAGTTTGGAAAAGCCCTTTAAAATCTGTGGTGAAGGGTATTCTCAGAACAACAGTCCCCTGGCTAACAAAGGGATCCCCTGCAACAGCAGAAGCTAAACCCTCTGCTTTGGTTTTGACTCACACAAACCGTTGTGTGCATCCATCCTCTGAGTTTCTGCCTGAGACCTTAGCATCAGGAAATCAATCTCGCCTACTGTTGTATCTCTAGCACCTGGCCCAAACATTAATAAGTGCTTGTTGAATAAATGAATAAAATGAAAGAACAGCTTGGATCAGTGGGGACCAAGATAACATCTAGGCAGTGATTTATTCATTCAAATATGTTGGAATGAGCTCAGGTCCCCCAGGAGCATGCTTGAGGAACAAAAGGTGGCCGCTGTTCGGATCACTATGAGACTTTTGTGCTGCAGGGGAGAGAGGAATCTGAGGGCAACTGCTCATCCTCTCAGGACAAAGGGGGAGGAAGCAGATTTCAGAGTGGCTGCGTGGTGAAGAGGAGGGGGAGACACCTGAAACTGGGAGGCAAATGGACAAGACGTGGGAGAGGGACAAGAGACCGTGGGTGGCGTGAAGTAACCCATCCACGGTCTCTTCATAAAACTCTTGGTGAACCAGTCTCTATGATCAATGACTTTGGAGTCTAGAAGCGGTCTGTACTAAGAGCATAACCTGTATGTGTGCTCAAGGTGAAAAACGAACATGAATACCACAAAGTCCCATCCTTGGAAGAGCCAACAGTCTTGGGTGACACAGCCAGAGGAACAAAACCTTACACTACAACATAAGAACCTTCTCAAAGACACCTGCAAAACACCCCCGATTTATGCAAAGACGTTTGTTGCACATTTAAACTGTGCCAGGCACACGCTCAGGCCTGGCGATGTGGCAAAGATGACAGTCAAGGTCCATTGCCCTCAAGGAGCAAGAGTCAGCCAATCTAAGGATGGATGGTATTAGCGATGGGGCTCGGACGGCAAGAAAGAGGTGATCCACGATAAAGATGGATGGGATTCAACATCGACTAGATGCTCAGGGTTGGCCTCTATGAAGAGTGATCACTGAGCTGAGACAAGAGGGATGGGAAGAGGTCTCTAGGTGGAGATTTGCGGATAAGACTTTCCATGAAGAGGGCAAGGCTGCGTGCAAATGGACCAAGGTAGTCGTAAGCATGCGATAGAGAGGAGGGGGCAGGAAATGGTCAGAGAGGCAGGCAGGGGCCCGATGAGTGGGACAGAGAACACTACCAGGTCTGCAAGAGGTAATGGATGGACTTGCCAAGGCTCAGAGACTTGACCAAAAGACGCAAAAAGATAAAATGTAACCACAACACAAGGGTCTTGGCATGTACCACCTCTGGGGGGACGTTCTCCAGCACTGGCCCTCCAGGGGGCAGGAAATAATGGAGTCTAGTTAATTGCCCTTCGGGACTGCTCTGTGCATGAATGCAAAACTAGGGATTATCCAGCCCCAGATGCAAATGAAAAGGGCACAGTGGGTCACTGGTTTTCCAGAAGACTCTTCTCACTTGAGGTAGAAGTGAGAATGCCAATTACCCTCATTTCTGTAGAAGGGAACCGGGAGGGGAGAAGCACCCAGATAATTGTGCTTCCGATTGGCTTGCAAATCATAACCACCACCCCAAAACGGAGAGAACAGGGAAAAAAAAAAAAAAGCTCCTTTGCTCTTGGGACCTTAAGTGATTAGAAAGAGTTGTTATTTGGCTGATTTTCACACTTCATTAGCATATGCATAATTTAACAAGGGAACACGCTGGGGGCTGGCACTGGTGAGGGCAGCGCTCCATACCCATGGACTAGAAACTGGGGCAGCAGCGCTGGGAGTGCTTAATTACGCCAGCAAAGCAGCAGAGATTGGCGTGCAAAGGGGCATGAGCACAGGATGCGGAAAGAGCACAGAAACACCCGATGTCTGCTTTCACCTACACTGAATATTCCGAAAATTCCTCCCAAGGACAGAGTCCCCAGCGTAATCCTCATTCTCTTGGCTTCTTTCACCGCCATACCCTCAACTGGGCAGCCACGTTTTCTTCTCCAAAGAAGCGGCAAGGCCACAAGGAATAAAGCACTTTTTATGATAGTATGAGTGTCCACAGCACACCGCTGTGGCATCGAAGAAAGGAGGTTGTGGAATGGTGCTTTAGGGGGGAATAAAATGGACACGAGAAGGGTCAGGCCTTCCAGTTGTGAATCTGAATTTCCTGATGAGACCCACAAGCAGAGCGGTAAAGGACAGCATTCATAACTGATGCTTTAAATTAGTTAACTTTTAGGCTTTCCTTCCCTCTACTCATAAAAGCATCCTTTAAACCTCAAAGGGAGATGGAGAAGAAGAGAAGGCTGCCTGCAGTGACAGGTCTCCAGGGCCGCCTGCTCGTCTGTCTTTGCAGGCTTGTTCCTCTGCCACACTCTTTGGAGGGACACGTCAGTAACTCCAAACCTGTTGAGTGGAATCGTGTGGGTGTTTCTGCAAAGCAGCGGCAGGGAATCTTACAATTTTCACACCGTATCTCATCTCATCACCTATTTGATGTCATATAGCTTTAAACTTGTGTCAATATCATATCAATACATTTTGGTCTATTGGTCTGCTCTGAGATGGTTTACAGATCTCTTTCTGCTTCTGGAACTTCCTCAGTATTAATTCTCCTTTCTTTGGTGAAGAAAATCCTAATTTTCCTTTCTCTCAGTCTAATCCGCTCTATGTGTGTGTGTTTAAGGCCCAAGCCAACTGGCATTCTCCATCCCCCCTTAAGATAGTGATTGGACCAAGCATTAAAAAAAAAAAAAAAAATCCAGCTTGGACGAATGAGTTAGGTCCAGACATTTTCTGTTACACTGAGACGATGCCAGCCTATTACTTTCATTCCCTTCACACCAACCCCTCAGAGCTCTCCCAACATGTCAAACGTTTTCATACCTCTGTGCTTTTGCAGATGCTATTCCACTCCTTGAATGAATGAGGAAATCCATCAGTGCTTCCATATGTTATTTTGGCTTGAATCCCCCAAAACCTTATGCTATCATATTTAACTTAATAAGCATGTACTCATTACTGTTGTACCAGACCACTGGCTGTTTCCACCAGCAACTATTCTTCCCTTCCTCTGCCAACAATCAATCCCTTGACTTTTTTGCTTCTCATTCTCAAGTAAAGTTGGCCAGTGCTGATTCCTAATCCAACATCTGAATCAGGCCCTATTTGGCTTAAGTCCCTCAGGTGTTCCATCTCAGTGAGTACAGAGAAGAGATTTAGGGATGGACACAGAATCCAAGCAGGCAAAATGAAATGTTAGCAGCTACTTCCTAAGGATTTAAGGAGATGTGGAGCCTTGCACTATGATAGTCAATTTTCCGTCACAAATGGAGAGCCCTGAACAGCTGCTGGGCCTACACAGAAAGCAGAGCAGAGAGGTTATCAACAGCACGCCAAAGCTGAGCTCTGGATCAAACCTTACCTGAAGCTAGTGTTTTTTGAAATTTTGCACATGCCAAAATTTAGAGTAAGCAAAATTTTAGTAGGATTTTTTTAGCCCTTCAATCAAAGATTCCTAACCAATACGGTGACAAAAAATTGTCAGACAGCTCAAGAGCCAAGACAGAAACCTGTGGAAAATGATAAACTATGTTCTAAGTCAACTCCAAATTGTTCATGCATTCATCCACTCAAGAAATATTTGAGGACTCACTATGTGCCAGATATTGTTCTAGGACATTGGTGGGATACAGCAATGAGCAAAACAAATTTTGGGGGAGTGTAACTTCAGTGGAGGGAGATATAAAATAAAAACAATAATAAAATGGTAAAGTATATGGTATATTAGAAGATCGTTACAAGAAAACAGTACGTTAAGGCAGACCAGAAAAGCCAAAAGTGGAAGGAGGTTTCAATTCCAAATAGGGAGTCAATATAGCCTTCACTGGAATGAGAACACTTGAACAAAAATTTGAAGGAGGTGAGGAAATTGGCTATGCAGCTATCTGGGTGAAAAGCAGTCCAGGGAGAAGAAACAGCAAGTGCTAGGGCTCTGAGGACCAGTGAGTTCAGGCATCAGCAAGAAGGTTGTTGAACAGGGAGAAAGCAGCAAGAGTGAAGGAAGTCAGAGAGGAAACTGAAAGGTCATCCTAAGGACCTTTTTTTAGCGTAGTGAGATGGAGAGTCACTGGAAGATTCTGAACAGGGGAGTGACATGACTGGACCTCAGTTCTGACAAGAGTCAATCTGGCTACTGTACGGAGAAGAGATTTGAGGGTCAGTGGTAAGGGCAGAAGCAAGGGGCTGTTGCAACAAGGTGTGCTAGTTGGTGGCTTGGACCAACAGGGTAGCGGTGGAAGTGGTGAAAAGAGACCGGATTCTGGATAGATTTGAAATATAGAGTCAAGCGGATTTCCCTGATGCATCACATGTAGAATGTGGGTCAAGAATAATTCCCAGGTTTTTGGCCTGAGGAACTAGAAGGATGAGGTCGCCCTCAATGGAGAAAGTTGCGGGCGGAAGAGTCTTGTTCAGAAGATGATGAGGTGTTCACAGACTGATGACGTCCAAGATGCTTTACTGAACTTCCAAGTGGAGATATGAAGAAGTTGGATGTGTGTCTGGAGTTCAGGAGAGAGGACAAAAGCCATGAACTCGGGAGTTGTCAGCATATACCTAGTGTTTCAAGCCACGAAACGGAATGAAGTAAGGAAGTGGGTAATTGTAGAAGAGAAGAGAGGCGCCAAAGACTTAATTCATTTAATCAACTCATTTAATCCCTGCAATGACCTTGTCAACCCAGTTATTATTACTATTCTCATTCTACAGTTGAAGAAACCAAAGATTAGACAAGTTAAGAGCACACAGCAACTTGGCCACGCACATACATGTTCGCCTGTGCGCTAACACTTATGTCACCAAGCTGGGACTGAAAGCCAGGTAGTCTGGCTCCAGAATCTGTGCTCCTATTACTCAATATTGCCACCTGTTTCCAGGTGTTTAAATGATGGATAGATGTTTAGGATTAATGATAAAGAGAGTGTGCAAGACCTAAGAGTGGCCAACTAAACTAAAAGAATCAAGTTTTTCCTGCCCCCAGAGATAGACTGTGCTGCAAACACAATCCCAGGACAAACGGACAGAGCTAAAGATACTGTATGCAAACACACAAAGACCAGTTTGGTCAGTGGTCCCCATACTTAGTAGGAATGAGTCAACTTCACTTGGGAATCCTGCTAAAAGACACAGGTTTCTAGAAAATTATCCTAGACAATGATTCAGTAGATACTGAATGCAGCCTAGGAATCTCACTGTGACACATGCCTCAGGAAATTCTCAATACCTTCTTGAGAAACACTGCCATAGGCAGTCGACTTCGGCTTACCTCTCTCCAACAGTTCGCCTCCCCTCCCCACAAGTCTGATAAAATTGGACTTAGCTTCACAGATGGGACTGGGGGCAGAAGGTAAATATTTTTACAAAGCTAATGACTACAGCCTAGCTTGGAAAAATAGTTTGATATCCTTCATAAAGGCTGCTAGTCTTCTTCTGTTAACGGGTCACTGACTTAGTTGAACTGAAAATTATTTTATTCTTTATTTATTCATATTAGTAAATAAAATTGGGGCTTGAACTTTGCACAGAAAATGGTAGAACTTCACTAAATACTCATTCAAAGGCTGAGATGTGTGAGAAATTTATGTCTCGCATTTGTCAGTGGAGACCCAAGCTGAGGTGGATAACTTCACCCAACGACAGCTGTAACTGAAGTGTAATAGCATTTAACTTAAGCTAGTGAGAGACTATCCGTTATTTAAAAACTACCAAAGCAGAGCTCTACGTAAAGTGGGTTGGTGTGAAAGCCCGCTTTCTTTTCAGTTATGATCAAATAAACAAATATACAGCTTCTCAGAAATGCACAAATTCCAACAATCCAGCAGCTGAGTGAGCCCAGAAAGACACGAGGGAAATAGTTAATATGTGTTCCCACTTTGGTTAGAATCTAAAGGTAATTGCACAAATGATTTCCTCCAATACCAAATGCCACTGCCAAATGTTTGCACATTATATTGCTTTCTGTTTCTACTTAGGGTTTAGAAAATAGCTCTTACAAATTGTCTCTATTTTGGGGATGTGAATAACCATCATATTAACATGATATAAGTTTCATTTTAATTTCAGAATTCTTTTCAGAACCACTGACGCATCCAGTTTATTGGCTTCATTGGGAGGCTACCAAACGGCTTTGGACTCATTTCTAATGCAGGAAAACCCAGACAACAGGTAGTGACTTCTGCCTCCAGCTCCTCACTGCATTTCTGTACAAATGAAAACATGGGAGCGAAAAGGAATAATTTCTCATTCCTGTCCAACCACCTGTCCATCAACAATCCATTCTTTTAAATCATCGCATGAAACATTTACAGAGCAATACGGCGCAGTGATGAAGCTAGTGGGCTCTTAGGCACACGGTCATGAGTTTATCCATTTCTTCACCTACAAACGGGGCTAGGGAACGTCTCCACTTCACAAGGATGGTCAGCAAGATGAAATGGGATGACACATAAAATTATTAATATAAGGTCTGGCGCACAATAAATGCTCTGCCATTGTTAATGATTATCATTCGTATCCACGCACATGCTCGTCTGCGCATAAACGTGTACACGGGCGATGCCCACTTTGGGCCACGGTGCCTTTCACTGTTGCAGTCTGCTGCCTGCTTACTGCCTGATAAGCATCTCCGCTTCACCTCTTCAGCCCTTCACTCAGTGGCTTCTGCTGCTGACCCAAATGCTGACATACCAGCTGCTGATAACATCCACCCAGGCGGGCGCTAGCATCATCTGCCGTGTAAAGAGGATTTCGGAAATGCGGTGGCATTGCCTTCTCATTAAACTGGGGAACGAAAGAGAAGCAAAGGGCATCTTCGGGATGGGTCCACGTGAACTGGATGCTCAAGGGATCTGCTCCCGGGCTCCCGCGTCTCCTAGCCAACTGTCCCAGGGCTGAGTCATTACGAAAGTGTCCTCTCAGAGGACGGAGCGAGCTGAACTTGAAACTGCCCATCTGCTCTCACAACGTGCAGTGCCTTTTTGACTTGGGCAGAGGCTTAGGTGATTAGGAGATAAAAAGCCGCTTCCCCAGCATCTGACTGCTCTGATCGCTGCACATGGAAGAACATTCTTTTCCTTTCCATTTACCTTCAAGGAGTATTCCCCATCTGCCACACACTGTGCCAAGGGCCTTGGAACTGGAGGAAAATAAGATGAGATCCCTCAAGTCAAGGGGATGATAACCCATGAAAGACACTATTTCTTCAACCAATGCCTAGCAGATGATCTGGCCCATAACTGATACTTAATAAAGACATGCCGACTGAATGAAAAAATGTACCATCTGGACAGTCCCATCTCCAAGCACAAGGTAGAAATGTCAACCAATCAGGTCACATTTAGGAAGCCCCTGGTGGCAGTAACCACTGCCAAAATGCATCCTTTGTCTCAATCTGACCAGAAGGCCCAAGCTTTTACTCAAACCATTGGATCATGCCGAGAGCCTGCACCGTGTGCTTCCTGCCGTGACTCAAGGTCCACCCCAGTCTTCTGGAAGTAGAGACAGGCACAGGATATAGGACCCGTGGCAATGGCAACAATCAGCTTAACCTCGGCAGTCTGTGTCCCCATCGCCTGTGAATGCCACCTTTCGAGGTAAAAGGAGGAAAGCAGCTAAACTCTTCTGCAAATTTGGGGGAGTGAATGCTTGGTTGGCTCTTGATATCCTGGCTGTTCTCTGATACAGGCGGATGATCCACCAAGAGCCATGTAATCACAGACACTGCTCCACTGCAATCAATAAAATAAAGGGCTCTCTCACACACATCTTATTGGCTATTACATGTCCTGTGAATACGATCACGCTTTAAACGCTTTCAGGATACTCTGGACTTTAAGGAGGCACCATCTGTGGATTCTTGTCATCACATAAAGCAAATAATTGCTTTTTAAAAAAAATCCATGCCACTACTGCTAATTTTTTCATTTCCACCATCTACGCCACTAACCACCTCTGGGTATTTACACAGTTTATTTAATTATGCAGTGGTTTTGCGTGCGCTGAGCATTATACAGGGGGTCCGTGCATGCTGAACTCGCCATCCTGATTTTTCAAACCAGCTCTCCTGCTTTGTTTCTTTTCTCTATTTTTAGCAGGAGGACAATAACCCTGGTTTTTCTGGCCTCTGGAGGGATTACTGTTCCTAAGAGCTGTAAAGCTGAAAGATGCTGCCTCCGTGCTGAGTATGACATAACAAGATATATTTGTAACTACGTGCTCAAAGAGACCTATCTGCTGGGCATCGCCTGCTACCAGCCGTTCCTGTCGTCAAATGGTATTTATCGAACACGCAGGAAGCATCTTGGGAGCTCCAAATTAATGGGGAGACTCTCGAGAACCTAATTTTAACACATTATCCTCCTCTTTGTTATCCGTATTTGTTTGTTTCAGAGCCTGACACTTTAATTGGCACCGAGGACTCCAGCTCACAATTGCAATTTTCCTTTTGAAAGCTGAGAAAGCTGCTGCCTGAAGACGCCTGGTTTAGCCCCTGGAGGTCGTAGGCTGGCAGGGAGCTGTGCCTCCGCGAGGGCTAGTAAATGGCACGACTGTGCAAGAGAACCAGAGCTTGGCTCCAGCAGGCTGGGAAACGGGCAAACAGGACGCTAATATTCTTTCAGAGTCCCGCTTCATAACCACGCCTTCCTAGACAGGCATCTGTCTTATTTTTAGTCTCCTCCTCAGGGGCTTTCTGTTTTATCCTCCAGTTTCTTCGTGGTCTTGCTGAGGCTGGTTTTGATCCCCTAATTGGATTGTACCCTCAATCCTTTTTGATTCCCCCAGAACCCAAATTGGCCCGCTCCTGGCCTATGTTATCCTAACTTTTTTCCACTCTCTTGTCTCCTTTGGCTGGTTTTTCATCTTCCCGCGAGACTTAACCTCTGCTCTCCTTGACCTATCACTGGAGAGATGTGTCAGGCCTCTCGAGCCCCGCCTTCCCCGCCCTTCCCCGGAGAAGCAACCCCCCCACACACACACAAACACCCCTTGGGGCTCATTCATTGTTCCGGCCCACAGTTTCCACTGCTTTGCATCTTCCCTGTGACGCATTCTGTGCTGGCTGGTACCCACGAGCTCCTTACTGAAGGAGATATGCCCAAGGGTCAGTGTTCACAGGCCATGCAGCGCACAACACAGCACTGAGCTGACAGCAGGTGCTGGGGAAATAGTTTTGGACACATGGATTATTTCAGCACTTCACAATAGTATGGTTACCATAGGTGAAACCATTGGGGCGGGCGGGATGACACAGGCATACTACTGTGTAAACTAGACGATGAATGAGAGCCTATTGTATAATAGCACAGAAAATCTGTTCAACAGTTTGTGGGGAAAAAAGAATGGATATATTTATATGTATGACTGGTCCACTTTGCTGTACGTCTGAAACTAATACTGCTTTTTGTTTGTTTGTCTTTTTAGAGCTGCACCTGCAGCACATGGAAGTTCCCAGGCTACGGGTCAAATTAGAGCTGCAGCTTCCAGCCTACACCACAGCCACAGCAAGGTGGGATCTGAGCCGTCTCTGTGAACTACAGCACAACTCACGGCAATACGGGATCCTTAACCCACTGAATGAAGCCAGGGATCGAACCTGCATCCTCGTGGATACTAGTTGGGTTCTTAACTCACTGAACCACACGGAAATACCTAAATCAACATTTTAAATCAACACTACTTCTGTAAATTTAAATTTTAAAAAAATATTTTAAAAATAAATTATTTCAGTACATCAAAAAGCAAAGTCCTTCTGCCATTAAAATCAACACCCAACATTACTAACCATGTGTCTGCCCTAGAACAAAAACAATAAAAAGTAACCACAGTTGGCGACTAAGATTTACTCTGCAAGTACCCATGTGCCAGGCACATGGCTAGATGCTTTGCTTGGGTTTCCTCTTTGGACCCTCGTAGTAACTTTATAAGGTGGGCATAAATATTATAGGTGGTGGCATGTGGCTTTGAGAGGTCACTTTCTCTAGGGCAGATGGCCAACTAGCGGGTCTGGGATTTAGGTCCACGTCTGTCTGACCCCAGAGTTTGCTTTCTTCACAACTTCATCACATGGTCTCCTTTTTCCTTGTGCGCCCGTTTAGGAAGTTCCATCGGGGTGAAAACCAGAATGACTTTGGCCGAGACTTTATAAACCTTATACAGACAAGGACAGGTGATGGACACACCGAACACTCGGAGGCGACTTTTCAGTTTCTGGAGCGAATGTCTGCGGAGCTCCATTTCACGGCAGGCAGAGCCACAGCCAGGCTAAAAAGCTGAGCCCCTCCCAGTCCTTCGGTGGAATACTGATTTCTTCACTCAGCAAGGAGGGTCCGCCGAGGTCCTCCTATCACATCTTGTCACCTGGCCATGGCTGTATTTCTTCTAGTCTTTGTCTTGGAGGTGAACTGCACCCGGCTAATTTAAATAGGAACAGTATGGAGTTCCCGCCGTGGCGCAGCGGTTAACGAATCCGACTAGGAACCGGGAGGTTGCGGGTTCGATCCCTGCCCTTGCTCAGTGGGTTAACGATCCGGCGTTGCCGCGAGCTGTGGTGTAGGTCGCAGACGCGGCTCGGATCCTGCGTTGCTGTGGCTGCCGCGCAGGCCAGTGGCCACAGCTCCGATTAGACCCCTAGCCTGGGAACCTCCACATGCCGCGGGTGCGGCCATAAAATGACAAAAGGCAAAAAAAAAAAATAAATAAAAAAAAAATAAATAGGAACAGTAAAAATTTCAACCCAGAGAGAGAGAGAGAGAGAGAGAATTGGAGAGAATGAGAAATTTGGGGTGGGCTTATGGGAGCTCTATTTACTTTCCATTAAAATCCAGTACTGCAGGGGTCTAAGGTCAATACAAGAAGTATGAAACCAGTTAGGGGCTTTCTCACCTTCTGGCTGCTCGAGGCTATGCATATCGCATACCCAAAATATATGGTTTTGCAAGGGACTATTTCTGGGCTGCAGTCACTCTGTTACAGTGCAGCGTGGCATGGGGCCAACCCAGCCCGGGACAACACATGGCCACTTTTCAGTCTCGGGTTAAGAGTGCTGTAACCCAAAAAGAGCAGAGGGGAACAAAAGAGATTCTGCAAGAATGGGAATGAAGCATGAATCACAGACAGAGGAGATTTCCATCAAAAGCTTAAAAAAAAAAAAAAACTGCCAAAGCCCCGTAGCTCTCTGCTAATGACAATGACAGTAATTTCTGCATATTTTAACAGATGTTCTGTTTATAAAAACTGCAAACAGATTTAGGGGTTATGAATAAAGCCAGGAGGCCTCAGAGATGTTTCTTTGTATGATTAACTGACCACAGGCCATTTGTTTTACAACAAAGATGCTCAATGAGCCATAGTCCATGATTTATACCGGCCGTGTGTACTAAGGCCTGCCGTCTCCATGGCACTGCTCATTAGCATCCGACGGGGGAGCGGAGGCAAACATTACGGGACTCGTTCCCCACTGCTCGACATGAGCCCCCGGGTCATCAGTGGGTGTGGAACTGATCCGAAAGAAAACTGAGATGATCATGTGCTGAAATCTGAATTGTCAATTACACCGCGTCAGAAATCCAGTTCAAGGATGACAGAAAGACTGCGGCTCTTCAAAACCCTAGCTGTACGCACCGCGGTAAACTGGGAGTGAGAGGATGTTGTTTACCTTCCGGAGAAAAGAAAAAAAAAATCACATGAAAATAATAAGAAACATACCAATAGTGTCTTACTTGTACGGATTTACTGAACTACGCACCAGGCGTTCTGCTGGTGATTTACATCAATCATCTCATTTCACCCTGGAAAGTATGTATTTTAAGGATCTCTGCGGACCCAAACCAGAAAGGCATCGAGGTCTGGGGCTACTTTTTTCCTTTCTTAAGATTCCTCTCCTCCTCGGTGTGTGTTCTCTCGGCTTCTTTCTCCACCGGATGAATCTCTGTTTACTCCTGTTCGGTGCAGCCTTACTACCTCGTAGCCCCGACTTGACCTCGTGGTTTCATTTCCTCTTAAGCTCTCAAAGCTAAATATTTCGATGGTATTTTCTAGTCTACAGTCCTAAGGGAAGGGATCTGAACACCTCAACTGTTTGTTTGGTTTGGGGTTTTCTGGGGTGTGTGTGTGTGTGTGTGTGTGTGTGTGTGTGTGTGGTGGTACTAGGCTGCAGCACAAGTTACAAGCCAGCCTGCTGTGTGTGTGTGTGTGTGTGTGTGTGTGTGTGGTGGTACTAGGCTGCAGCACAAGTTACAAGCCAGCCTGCTGACTGGCTGCCTTTCTGTCTCTCTCTTCCAATCCAATCAGCTGTGGTTGGACAAGACACGGAGGACACAGGGCACAAAACAGCGTCCCTCTATTAACTCACTGAGCAGAGCAGTTTCCGTTAGGTAGGGACGTCACCGGCAAGAAGTCAAGTTTAGCACTGAGGATGGTGGGCAAGGTAGGGGCTGTGAAGTCAGGCTGCCCGCCTCTGCCTCTTACAGATTGGCGGCACGATCTCCAACGATTCTGTTCCAAGACAGATCTACTCACGCATCCATAAGACGGGACTATTGTAATTATCCTTGTGAGATCAGGCCGCCCAGGGTGGCTGTCCTCTCGCTCTCTGTGTATCCCCTGCTTGACCAGTGCCCACTTGACTTACACCCAGCTCACATGACCGTCCTTCTTACATACTTGCTCCGGCCCTAGTGATCATTCTGGCTTTAGATCAGAGGACACCCCCTCTGCTGGTTTCCCTGGTAACCGACAGATGCGCTAACCTGACGTCAGCCCCCTTGTAACCAGCCATCTCCCCTCCGGAGCGAAGACTACCACTGCATCCTGCCGGCCTTCCGCCACACGTGGCGGGGTGTCACGTGAGGATCTTATTTCAGACAACGAGGACCCCCCAACCCCATCTATTAAACCACGGATGTCGCCGTCACTGACTCCAGGCCCTTTCTCGGTCTTGAAGCTGGGCAAGCACAGGGCTCGTCAGCCTGCGGGGCGCAGCTCAGACACCCATTTCCTAAGGTCGGTATGAGAATGAAAGCGACGTTCAGGTGCCAGCGCAGCGCCCGGGACACAAGCCGCGCGTGACCAACGCGATTACCGTAACACCGTTATGAAAAACAAAGGAGAGTTCCAAGAACAGCTCCTCCATAAAGCAGCTCAAATCCAAAGACTGGTGAGTGTTCTGCGCGGCCCCACTTCGCCGCACGGAAGCGAGAGGGGTGGGACGCTGTGTGTGTCTGTCATTCGAATCGACCGGGCAGCTTCGTTTTCACTGTGAACAGACAAAAGCTTGTCCTCGGCTGGTTCTGAACAAGACACTCCTTGTCTCCCAGAGGCAAGGGCTTGGCGGCAGCTCCCGGATCTTCCTGAACGGCCCTCACCAACGCCCAGCAGCTCTTGGGGCCCAAGAAGTAAGAACTGACTCTGAGGAACACCCCACCAACTCCACTGAGAGCCCCGCCTCCCCAGCTGCTTTCCCTGCTCCTCTGGAAGGCTCCAGATCCTTCCACGGGAAACGTCTGGGTCGGTACCCAACATCTGGCATAGCTACCCCCAAATTTGTTGGATAATTAAATTCTACCCAAGGACTCAACAGGGGGTGGCAAATGAATACCTGAGGGCACTGCCTGGCTCTGGAAGTTTCATTTGAGTGCAAATTATGACGACCTGTGTGTATTTGCGAGCGCACGAGAATTAGAAAGTGTCCCTGGGACATCTTCCCTCTGGTTCCATCTGCTGCCAAAGTTCACATTAAGGACCAAACTCAAGGGAGGATAATAAGGTATATGAAAATGAACTTGTGCTTGGAATTTCAATATCCCCAGGTAATGCAAATAGGCACATTTGAACTTGCTCAGAAAAATCTCGAGCTTTGGGACTTGAACATATGGTCCGAGTTATTTACTCAGACGAGACACGGGATTTCCTACAAAGAGGGTTGTGTTGGCAGGTTGGTAAACAACGGTCCCTCAGCTTGGATGCTCCAAGTCATGGTGGGGGTGAGACAAGGATGTACCAAGGTGTTTCTGCAAAGGATGCACTCAGGAAAAAAACAAAAACAAAAAAACAGAGACCAAACCTCCGTATTACGCCCCAAGGCCCAGAGGCATCATGAGCTACACAAATGTTTTGAATCCAAAGGACTTCCAGGGAATTTGGAAGGAGTCCAATATGGTATTAGAATTAAGCCTCAGATAAATTTACTCCTGTCCTCACGATCAACATTAATAACAGGCTCAAGGAGCTAAAACCAGAACCGTTAAGGAATGTTCACGCCATACAGAGAGCAGGAATGAACTTGGCTCATGGGCTCTTTTTATGACCCAAACACTACTTTGTTCTCAGAAACATGTTTATTCCGTAGACTGCATGCCCGACACTGTCGATTCCTCTAAACGCTTCACAGCTATTATTACCTAGCTGGAATCAGAGCACTTTGAAAGTATTTTTTTAAGGAGACCAAATCCCCAGGTAAATTATGATGCAAAATTTTCCTATGCTATTTGTCAGCGCGGCATAAAACCCACCATTAGGACGATGCGGGCCAGAGCCGACTGCCTCGTGTGGGAGGCTGTGACAAGACGGTGCTCGGCTTTAACAGCCACATTTGTGAACTTTAGGACAAGTGAGACACTTTTAAAGATAAAGGTCATTAACATTTCAACACATCATTAAATTTAGATTCAGAACTGAGAACGGTTATAAGTGAGAATCCAACCAGTTTTAATTAGGCATTTAAAAAAAATTCTTTACGTGAAGAGCAATATTCACTGGATTGTGGGAGGAAAAAAAAAAACACACAGTAGAATAAATGCTTGAAAAAAATGTTATATTTTAGGTAAGTCATGTGGCTTAATGTGAGTCATCGTTAACAGATCTAGCCAATTAAGTTTCTTAAAAACCCTGTGCTATATACAGTGCCTGAAAATGTAAGGAAGGCTTGGAGTTCTGGTTGTGGCTCAGTGATAACAAACATGACGAGCATCCATAAGGATGAGGGTTCGACCCCTGGCCTTGCTCAGTGAGTTAAGGATGCAGCGTTGCGTGAATTGTGGTACACGTTGCAGACATGACTTGGATCTGGCATTGCTGTGGCTGTGGCATAGGCCAGCAGCCACAGCTCGGATTCTACCCCTGGTCTGGGAACCTCCATATGCCCAGGTGTGGCCCTAAAGCAAAAATAATAATAATAATAATAATAATAATAATAAAAAAAACAAGGAAGGCTTAGCCCAGTCACTCTGGGGTCATGGTAAAAAAAATAGGTCAGGGCCTGGTACCCATGTTTGGAAGCCTGGTGTGATCTGGGGTTCAATTCATATTTGTCAGGTGAGTGAATGAATCTTCCAGTGTTGCCTGGAAAGACAAGGTCAGGTTCTGTTTAGAAGCAACAAGAAGTCCCTTAGAAAGATTGAGCTGAAGGTAGGGCAGAGACTGGGGACTGTGTGACGTTGATTATGTATATGCTGGACACTGATCTCCTGGAGCTAGAACATAAAGGGGCCAACAGACTAACTGCCACGTGCGTGCCAATGGCCTTGATGGCAAACAGAAACAGCTTGCTTGAGGAAAAGGCTAACGTCTGGGGATGCATGCTCCAGGCTGGACCCTGGAAAAGAAATGACGGCGAGCAGGAACAAGGCAGCCTAGAGGGGGCTTTGCCTCCAAAAGTGAAGGAAAGCATTCTAACTTAAACTCGAGGAGGGTGCAACTTCTCAAGCTACGAGAGTTGCTTCAGCCTTTGGAATGAACCTCTCAGGGTCCCAAGACAGTAGCATAAACAAGAGCCACGCTCCTAGCTTACACTGTGGAGGTCAGATTTTATGTGCCGGGAAGAGCTTGACTTTATTGCAAGGAGAAGAATTTAATTGCAGGGAGTGATTGGCTGAATGATTAGATCAATAGAATGCAGGTCAAACTGTGCTCAGAAACATCCACGGCTCGTAGTCCACGGAACGTGAGAGAGTGGGAAACCACGTGGGGACCCCAGCGGTTATCTGAGCGTGAAGCCATTTGCAGCCCTTCCTGCAGCCTGCAGATGGGACTCCTTCCTTTACCCAGCAGCCGTGGCATGCTGACTCAAGGACCCCTCGTCCTCCCACCCTTGGAACCGGAGGAAGCCAGCGGAACAGCTGGGATCCTTGGATGCTGTTTCTCCAAGACAGAAAAGATTCTTGCCTGGTCTAGCACTTCATCCTCTAACTGACAGAAAAATCAATGGTTTTGATAATGGCGAGCAAATCGATCTATGCCATTTAACTACGAAGATATCTGGGCAGAAGATGGAGAGATGTCACCATCTAAGATACCCCAGTTTTGGCACTAGCCGGAGCCCTCCTCCTATGCAATCAGTTCTGTCCTGGCAGTAACCTTTACAAGGGCTTCTCCGACAGCGATGGGACAGGGCGAGGGAGACAAGGGTGGAGCACAAACTATGCCTTAGGAGAAAAATGCAGCGGTTTGAAAGCGGTGTTTTATTTAAAGGCCGCCTTACTGTCTCACAAAGCATCCCAACAAACTGGGATTACGCATAGGGGATGTGTCTGGGGCAAAGCTGTGTTTGCCAGCTCCCCCGCCCTGGGACCCCAAAATACATGCCTCCCTCTGTGACCTGGACCCCAGAGGCAGAGGCCACAAATCCACTTAATTCTCAGCAGCTAAACACGTCTGAATGACTAGTTCTTGACATTTAGCTCTTGGAATCCAAATCACAAGATGGCAAAGACCTAGAAAACGGGGTGACCCTACCGTGGACACTGAAGCAGATAAACGGATAACACTGAGATCAAGGCCAAATCGTTCAGAACTCTTTCGCTCACCTGAACAACGCACATGTGAAAGGAGGTGGGCAATCATACGAACTGTGTGCCGCTGCACACATGGGAAAGCAGGAAGTGTGTGTGTGTGTGTGCGTGTGTGTGTGCGTGCGCCCCCCACACCCATGCACGACTGTACACACACACACACCCCTTTAACCAAGCTTACCGAGAATCAGCAACAAGGATCATAATTGCTCTAAGTTTCAGCTCTCTCACCAAGCTGTTTCTAGCAACCGTGTGGCTCACGCCTACCAAGGAAACACTTCCTCTTCCCTGCCAGCTTGGTGCTTCACTTCCGCCCTTCCCGCCCAGAGCTGTCATTCATTTCAGACTCCCTGGGAATGACACCTATGACTCAGGAAACGGCTTGTGCACAAGCTTGAAGCCCACTGTCCCTGCTCACCTGGCGTTAACTGCTTCAAAGCTCTACTTATGGACACTGAGATGTCAGTTTCGTCTAATTTTTTTTGTCTTTTTATGACCACACCCACAGCATATGGAAGTTCCCGGGCTACGGGTTGAATCGGACCTGCAGCTGTTGGCCTGCGCCACAGCCACAGCAACACCACACCCAAGGTGCGTCTGCGACCTACACCACCACTTATGGCGACGCCAGATCCTTATCCCACAAGTGAGACCAGGGACCGAACCTGCACACCCTCACAGAGCCTATGTCGGTTCTTAACCCGCTGCGCCACAACAGGAACTCAGTAATCTTGGTCCTTTATTTGTGGACCCTGGACCGACAACAGGCTCTGCAAGGCCCGGGGGCCTGGGAGAAATGCAGAAGCTCGGACCCCACCCAGACCCGCTGAATCAGACTTGCCTCCAGCAAGACCCCCAGGTGTCTGCCTGCGCATTAAAGCTTCAGTATTACTGGAACTTAAGGTCCCTTCCAGCTCGATCACCTATAATTCTACTCGAAACGGTCCACTGTGTCACCCTTTCACAGAACACCCATTCATGAGACACTGCAGAATCTGCTACTCACGGCCCAGGGGGCACGGCAGCGCTCTGCAGTTCCTAAGCATATGCCTTTGCACGGTTCTGGACTCAGAGGAGTCCAGTCAGTTTTTTCTTCCTCTGTCTCCCTGATCACAAAGCTCACCAATCCTGCTGTCTAGATCTGTGCTTAGACACACAAGACCATAGGTCACATGAAAAAGATACTTGACCAAATTTGCTAAGACATAAACTGCGCCAGACGCAGCATTAACTGCTTCCACGTAGTTTCTTACTGAAAACCTAGAGCAGCTCTGGGGAATAGCTCCTATTCCTATCTTCCCTTTTTCAGATGAGAAGTGTCCATCTTGGAGAGGCACACTTGCTCAAGATGGAACATGGCGGAAGTGGGATTTGAACCCGGATCTGTCTCACATCAGAGCGCATGTGTTTGATCACCGCCGGACCTGCCCTCCCAGCCACTTGGCACCTCAGTCTCTTCCCCAGGCATCCCCCTCAGCCTCGGGGCCCGCGCATCATTCCTGCTGCTCTTCGCCCAGCGACGCGGCATTCTGGAGCTGGGCTAGCCAACGCGGCCATCAGCGCCCTGTGTGGCTATTCAGGTTTATTTATTTTTTTTGCCTTATCTAGAGCCGCACCCGCGGCATGTGGAGGTTCCCAGGCTAGGGGTCTAACAGGAGCTGTAGCCGCCGGCCTTCGCCACAGCCACAGCCACGCGGGATCGGAGCCGCATCTGCAACCTTCACCACAGCTCACGGCAACGCCGGATCCTTAACCCACTGAGCAAGGCCAGGGATCGAACCCGCAACCTCATGGTTCCTAGTCGGATTCGTTAACCACTGAGCCACGAAGGGAACTCTGTGGCTATTCAGATTTAAATGAAAATAAAATTCGTTGTCTCGCGCGGCAACATCTCAAACCTGCGGTCATCCCACGGCCCGCGGCCGCCATGCCGGACAGCACACAACGGGAATTTCCATCATCAGAGCAGGTTTTATTGGAGTGTTGCTTTCGAGAAGCAAGTGGCTGGACATTATTCCTGCAACACTGGCCTGGCCCCTTATTTCACTCCTTCTGAGTCCCGAATGCTCCACTTTTAAACGCACGCTCTTAAAAAAAGTCATCTCAGCTTGCCTCCCCTAAGGGGCCAGAGTCTGCGTGGGAAGAAATGAGAAACCTTGAATACCCAGCAAGGCGGGAACCCTAAGACGTGACCCCGATTTCAAGTCCAGAGACCACATCCACGCGGGGAACAGGCTTCAGGGTCCACTGCCAGCCTCGCCACCTTGGCTTTTGTGATTCATCACGACAACTACTCCTTTCTGTCGGGTTGCGGGGGGAGAAAGTCCAGTCAGGCAGAGTTTTATCTCCTCCCTGAAATAAAACAGAACTGACTGGCCAAGGTCTCTCCAGGGACATCTGCTTCGGGGCCTTAAATTACCCGGTAACACTTCTAGTCAATCCCACTTCCGCGTGGGAGTCTGCAATCAACATTTATCTCTATCGGACAGACCATCTGTAGGTTCCAATGCCACTTTTATTATTACCTTGTAAACGTAAAATCCTCGAGGCAGAAATGCCAGCTGCTGACATGGGTGAGCACCTACTTCTCCAGTGACGAATGTCCCTGGTCCCTGGGCCGCGACACAAAATCTATCAAAGGTTTTGCCCAGACACTGCACAGGGATCCAGTGTCAGAGGGGTGCGGGGCCAGCTCTGCCCAGGCGCCCCACCGACAGTGGCCCTGCCCTTCGCCGTCAGGTGTAAGGCCTTCCCCTGGGCTGTCGGCCTTTCTGCTTTGGAAGGGGAGGAAATAATGGCGACAGAAGGAAATCCGATCCAGACACACCGTTAAGAGCCTTCACACTCACGAAGAGCTGCTATTTCTCGAGGGCCCCACTTGCACTTCTCTGATTGAGCGAACGTCTACCAAGAGCCTGTCTTGGGCCAGGCATGGGCTGTGATCGGAGCCTCGAAGAGAATATCGGTCTCGCCGAGCTTGCAGCCTAGCAAGGGAACCAGACCAGTACTCTAGCAAGCACCCAAATAGATGTCTAATGATGAATTTAATAATGGGGGGGAAGAAGAGAAATGAGGCATTTGGGAGGCTTTGGATAGACACAGTGGCCAGAGAAGACCCTCTCGGTGGACGTGGCCTGTCCCCACCAGCTGGAACCTGGGGGACGAGGCAGCTGGCCAGCATGGGCCCAGCTCTGTGAGCCGGGAGGGGAGACGAGGCCACAGTTCAGGAGGTGGCCACACTGCCCCAACAAAACAGGCCCTTTATCTGTAGTCAGACGCTACAAGCGCCTGGCTACAGATAAAGAGAGGAGGAGGTAAGGTACTTGGGGGTAGTCTGGAAAGGATCTGTTTTGTTGGGGCAGAGTGAGGAAGACACAGGAATCAGAGATCCCTCCCAGGTTCCAGGCTGGGGACCCGGTGAGTGGTGAAGTCCTTTGCCAGGACTGGCTGCGGTGCTTTGCACTCATTACCTGTAAGACCGACTCACAGTATGTATTCGTATCTCCCCTTATAAATGGGGAAACTCAGAGAGACCGAGGAACCTGCCCAAAGTCACACAGCTTGTGATCACTGAAGCCAGTAAACTGGACCCTTTGGCTAAGCTCCTGGGTGCTCTTTGCTTCGACTTCACTGTCCCACTGCCACAATTCCTCAGTTACTGGCTCCCAGTCTTGATGGCTCCTATCTCGGCACGTTAAGTGTTCTCCTGGGCTCACCTCTCTGTTTAAAACACTCCTTCTGCCCTGAAAACTCTATCTGCTGCCTCCACTTGCACAAGGCCGCCCCTCCTCATCCTCTCAGATCTTAGACGTGGTTTTCACCCTCCTGCCATTTGCTCTCATAACGTACACCGAACTTCACTGCCATTATTTGTCTAATCGTTTGATTTCCCGAGTCTGTCAACTCTACGGAAGCCATCACAGCCCTGCAGTGTCCATCGCTGCCTCCCTAGGGCCTGGCCCAGTTTCTCAGACTACTCAGTAATCGTTCAGTGAATATTTGCCAAGTGAATTCCTAGCTACTGATGAAGTGGAGAAGATGGTTTCCCCAGTTTAACCCAAGGGACCAGGAGCCTAGATTAGTGCTCTCATCAGCATGCTGCAAGAAACTGGGGGTTAGGAGATCTGGGTTAACTTGAGGTTTTTATTACTAACTAGTTAGTTCTGTGATGCTTGGAAGATCTCACTCCCTCTCTGGAGCTTAGTTTCCTTTTCGCTCAAAAGAAAGGAAATTAAAACCTGGCTCTCTGACCTTACAGGGTGAGCATAAAACCTAAATATACGAAAGGCCTTGAAAAGGCATAAAACTATACATATGGATGGTGTCCCATTTGTTAAAGCATCAAAATAACACGATTCCCCTTCTGCATGGCCCAGACGTGAAGATTCTGGAGTCTAGGCGACCTAAGGAGCCTTGGTTCTATGCTCAGCTGTTTTCATGGTTGGGGAAGTCATCTCCTCTGAACTATAGAAAACGGCATTCATTTCACAGGGCTCTTTCGATAATTAAATAAACACCGAGATATTGCAGCGTTGCAAGTATGTGTATGTATATATAGTATGGACATATCTCTCTCACACACACACACGCACAGAACCCAAACACCAATTCAAATTCCACACCAAGAATTGGGGGAGAGGTTAAGTTAGTTGTAAATATTTTTGAAAATGTCACTCAGGATGAATATTTTGTCACATTTAACCTCGGGAGCAGCTTCTTTAACCACAGTTCCCTACAACTGTGTGCAAAGTAACATGTCACTCCAAGAACAAGACGCATTCTTTGTAGAAGTCCAGTGGCAGCCACACTTAGAAGCAAGAATATGCGTAACTCTGCTCAGCAGGGACAAGTACAACTGAATGCCAGCATCTGCTTGAGTCCTCAGGGAGTTGAAATGAGTCATATGGCAGGATATATTTTTTAAACGTCTTAGCATCAATGAAGCATTGCCTTCTTAAGACTCCACCTTCTAACACAAAATCAAAACCTTCCTTTTTCCACCTCTCTGCTGCTACTTTGGTTATTAGGAAATCTGCTGCCTAAATATGTTTGGCTCCCCAGCAGTGGCCTAATCAAAAGATAAGGGGACTTATTTAAGCAGCAGGAAGGATAAATGGTGGGACAACAGGGGCCCCGACAGCCTGGGAGAAGCATGGGATTCAGGAGTGAGCAGGGACCTAATGGACAGAGTATCAGGGAAGAGCCCCGGCAAGATGGCAAGAGTTTAGATGGGAAAGGAGTGGAGGGGACGGCGGAGGAGCCATGGCGATCAGGAGAAGGCAGGAGCAAAGCGGGGTGGGAGGTCAGGCACAACCCTTAAAAAATGCCACAGCCCTTGAGGATGCAAGGAAAACTGGTCAGAACCAATGAGCTGCTCCTGGGCTTGAGTGTGACAGCGACGGAGGGAGGTGAGGCTTCCGGGAGACCTCGAGCCTCATTATGCGCTCATTGTAATATATTAGCATGTTAAATGACACGCCCACAGGTGCCATGACAGTTCAAAGCCAGACGTAAAAGGCCACTAAGTGGGTGTGGCCCAGTTTCCGGAGCACAACATGCCACCGCATCTCCCGCCCCTTTCCTGCAAGAGTTGGAATAACCGTCCTGCTTGCTAGCCTGTGAAACTACCTGGCTCACAAAAACCACCCACTCTCACTTTCTGAGACCTCGCTCTGTCCGCGGAAGGTGTATCTCTCTAGATTAATCCACTTCTTACCTATCATTTTGTCTCGCGCCGAGTTTACTTCAGCCGTGAGACGTAAGGAACCTGAGCTGCAGTGAGTCCTGATTCCAGGTGAGTGATTCTGATTAAAAGACAGTGGGTTCGAGCCCCAGTCTGAGTCTCATCCGAGTTGTGTTTCAGGTGGAGAAGGCAGGAGCCGTGCCAGTTAAAGCTCCGAGGTCAGGGCTCCCAGCAGCGATGGAAGCAGGGCTCTGGCATGGCTCAGTGTGGGCCCTCTGACCTTCAGTTTGCTTCCTCTTTCCCAGAATGGACCATTCGTTAGCATGAGGGCCAGTGGACTACTGCACACAGAACACTCACCACAGAGTCTAGTACCAGGTGCATACTCACCAGATGCTTTCACAGTCATCACAGGGCAACACGATGGGCTAACACAACCCCTTACGGAGTAAACACCCAAGGACAGGGAGACAATGAACAGAACCCCTCATTGCTTAGGCCCCTTTTACTTTCTTCTTCTTTTCTTTTTTTTTCTTGATCATGTTAGTTTTAACTTATCAGCTTTTAAAAATGTTCGCTTCCTCTGCATGGAATCCAAGGACGCAGAAGCCGACTGCGCCA
The DNA here is from genome assembly GCA_004024745.2 of Catagonus wagneri. Taxonomy (NCBI): domain Eukaryota; kingdom Metazoa; phylum Chordata; class Mammalia; order Artiodactyla; family Tayassuidae; genus Catagonus; species Catagonus wagneri. Next base: position 4,482,370 of record PVHT021183659.1, read on the forward strand.
CCTCTCCTGCAGGACCAGAATCTCCTCTAGAGCAGCCCCAGCGGATGCACCGGCTCGGCTCTGCCTGCAGCCGTCCCCCGGGGGACAGGGCAAGGGGCTGCCCTCGAGAGCTTGATCGAGAAAGTTCCTCTCTTTGGCAAGAGTCAAAACACAGCACACTGTTAGGAGCAACCGCGGTCTGCATTAGACCTTCTGGAGCCGAGCTCCTGTATTCTCCCAGTCTACAGTCGTTCAGCTTCACCATCCTCCGCCTGCCCGCTGTCCCTGCAGGCTTCTGGAGGGCCAGGCGGAGAAGCAGAAGCTGTCAAATTCATTTTTCTGTCTAACTTCTCCTATGAATAATCAGCATCAGCAGGTGCTCAGTAAACATCTGAGTGAATGAATGAATGACATTCACACTATCAAAGAGTTTAAAGAGCACCTACACTCAAAAGGGGTGGTAAACTCACAAGCCTTCAGGAACCCAGGCAGGTAAAATAAACGAGGAGGGACTGGCTTGAGGAGTGAACGTCCTGCCCAAAGGCATTTGAATTCAAACTGTTGCAGAAAAGTTCTTTAGCTCCAACTCCTTGACTAGTGGGCTGCAGCTCCTGCCACAGGCCTTTGGGACTTCAGTCCCCGCCTCCACCAGAAACTTGAGCCTCCTCAATTACTTCCTTTAAAATGCGAATTCACCCTCCAGCAACCCCCGAGGATGGGCCGGCAAGACCTTCAAAACTTAATTACTCGAAAATTCATCACCTTCCCCTGAAAGCTGTTTCCTTGCAGTTTTTACCCAATTGTCCCTTAGAGGCTGGCAAAACAAATTGATTCCTTTTACTGTTTGATTTCCTTGCAGATATTTGAAGATATTCACCAGCCTGCTAAATCTTCTCCAGATTAACGTCCTTTCAGCTGTTCCTTGTGTCAAGATTATGAAATGCCCACCATTCCGCTCACGACCCTGTGTCAACATTCCACTTCGAGGCGTAGCGTCACAGGCATGTGCAGTATTAGAATTACGGCAGAAAAGTGCGGAAAGGATCCAAGGTACAACAGTAGGAAACTGATAAGGTTTGGTACCTCCCTTATGATGGACAGTTTATGTACCTATTAAAACTCATGATGAAGAACCGAGAAAAATGTCCATATTAGGATATTAAATGAAGAATTCACATGCCCAAACATTGCAAACAACACTGATCCTCATTTCAATTATTTCATTTGAAACCGATTTTTTTTTTTTTTTTTTTTGCTTTTTAGGGCCGCACTTGCGGCATTTGGAGGTTCCCAGGCTAGGGTCTAATCAGAGCTACAGATGCTGGCCTACACCACAGCCACGCCAGATCCAAGCCATGTCTGCAAACTACACCACAGCTCACGGCAATGCTGGATCCTTAACCCACTGAGCGAGACCAGGGATCGAACTTGCAATCTCATGGTTCCTAGTCGGATTCGTTTCCACTGCGCCATGACGGGAGCT